>CADDIJ020002473.1:0-254300 GCA_902809745.2 Tetradesmus lagerheimii | reverse complement strand
AATGGAGCAGTGCTCCCTCTTTCTTCCGCTCCTGAGGGGCGCGGGGCCGATGGCGTTGATGCTATGCCTTAATGGGTAACATGATGATGATGATGATGTTTGTCAGGCTGAGACGCCTTCTCAGATGTCAGTTGTGTTTTTAGTGAACGATCTTAGGCCGCCCACCAGTGGTGCTACTGAACTGCCGGCAATTGGCAACATGATTTTGAAGCATTCACGGCGGCTGCCAGTAGCAGCGGCCACAGGTGCAAGAGTTGGTCGACCGTTGATGCATGATGCACCTGCGTCCTTCATACCCACTACTTCTGGGTACCACTGAGTGGTATTAGACTCTAATACAGCGTTTTCATGCTCCACTGGAGTGTCAACTGTACCAAGCTAGCGTGCGCCGCACTGGTACTGTTCAAGTCGAGTGGCATTTGACAAGTCTGTCCTTTGACAAAGTGGCAGCACTGCAAGATGCTGTGACAAGCGCACTGTGGCTCTTGCTGTTGCGGCTGCTCAGCAAATAAGAGTTTGGTGATTTTTTCCGACAAATGGCATGCAGGGCAACTTGCAATTGCTGTGATGCTCTGGAAGTCGCCCTGCTGCAGCTGCTGAAACATTCAGGTGGCACCTGTTCACTGCGATTTAGTCATGTTGGCGCGTAAATCAGATTTACTGCTGACCAGCGGAGTGACTCCATTCAAAGAACAAAAGTGGGTGTTACCTGATGCTACTGCAGACATCATGACTTTCATGAAAGCCAACAGAACAAGCACAAACTGTCACGGCAACCAAAGCGGAACTACGTCTGGAGTGACAGCTGAACCAACAACAGAAGATATGCGGAATCTGCCAGACTGATGCTGCGCAGCAAGGTTTGCGTGCATGCAGCCAGGTGGTGCCACAGCATGAATGAGAATATGTGCATGTTGCAGCACCACAAGCAGAACTGCTCTTTGCTTGCAGCCGCTGTTGCTGCAAGCAAAATTAACAAGACTGCTTCCAGCAGCTGGCGGCCAACAGCAGCCATAGACAACATGCTGGAACTGGTCATGACATCAGGCCAGACGCTGATTCGCACCTATTCTCGCCCTTGAAACAGCTGCTGCCTCACTCTCCCATACGATACTCAGTGCAAGGCACAGCATCAATTGCTACTGCCCCCTACACTTGCGATGCAGCTGCAGTTGCTGCCGCATCACAAGTGCAGCTGTGTGGCATCTGTATCGAGCACACCCAGGCAATGCCAGATGCCAACGACTGTATCATTTGCAGTAATCCCACGTCCACGTAATCGTGACATATGTGATAGTGTACACGATGCTGAGCCAGCGCTGCACCTCTCAACAAATCAGGGAAGCCAGGCCAGCACACACCTCAACCAAACTCGCCCTGCTGATGCATCACGTACAGACAGGGCTCCTTGGCGTGTTTCATTGTGCGAAAAATCCACCATAAGCATACAACACAGGGGCTGCAGATAACAATGCTGCATCAAGCAATATCAACAAGCACATCATTCATTCAAACAATAAGCTGAAGCCGGGGAACCTGTCGACGATGCCACCCACTACCAAAGCATGTGCGTAGCCAGCAGCAGCTGACAGGTTTGCCCTGCTGCAGCTCCCGCAACATGCACTGCTAGGGCGACCGTGCAGCCCCAGCCAGCACGTTGCTACATACAACAGCCCTGCATGCTTTGCATCCCTTCTGCCATAAGCTTGAAGTGCACAACTGCAAGTTCACCACTGCTCAACTGGGTTCAAATACACATACTGACATACGCTGCTCCTGAATTCTGGCAAGGGTGCCCACAACAGAGGGTCGGGGCAGATTCACACAATTGCAAAGTGCAACTTTCAGCTGCTGCACATACACACACCAACTCATGCAAATGTACACATCCACACATGACCAGGCAGCACTGAAGGCCTGCCACGCACACTGATGCCCACCAGCCGGCTGTGCAGCCAACCTGCTGCAACGATGCTGCTGCCAAAGCTATGCCGGCAAGCAGCCAACACGTCTGCTGCCTTTAGGCGAGCCACCACACCATTGCAGGGTCAGCATGATAAGTTGCTGACTGTGCACATCACCTGTGGCATCCTGCCTGACTTGATTTCAAGGAGATGCTGCAAGGAGCTCCTGCCCCACCGTCCGCTGCCGTCCAGCATTTTATCGGCGAACGCCGGATGCGCTCCGGTGATCTGAGGGAGGACGCTGCTCCCCGGCGGATGTTGTTGAGCCTGCACTCAGAACTGCGACAGGTCCACCATGTGCCAGAAGCTGACTACCGCAGCTCCATTTCTGTCAAAAGACTCGTACGCCTTGTCGTAGTTCGCGGGGCCCACAGAAGAATCGGAGGAAGAGGGCGCTGACAGGGGTGCAGCTGAGGGCACGGCAGCAGCCTGCTCCCGCTGCTGCACCTCATGGGGCATGATGCCGCTGACAATATTCTGAACAAGACTCTGATGAGCTGCTGCAGGCATCTCTCTTGTTCAGTGATGCGAGTGTTGTTTGGACCAACTTTCGTCTGGAGCAAGCGCCTGTGTAATGCAGGTAGGTATTAAACTGCGATGGAAGTTCATATTGTCCTTGCAAATGCGGGCTGTGTAGATGCTGCAGCTGTGACAGGGCTCTTATGATGGACTGCGTAGGGGTGAACTGGCACCGTTGTGGTTTGATTTGGGCCCTACCACACCAAGGACCTCCAACTGTCCGGAATTGTGCACTTTCATGTTGCCTTTTGACTATGTTTGATTAGATTTACACCGTCCGGTGATCCTGAGGTTTGCGGTAGGTCCCTACCTCTTCACCGCCGCGAAACGCTCTCGGGTACCAGACCTTGCAGAGTTGGCCGTTAAGCTCGCCCAAAATAGCAAAACAAAATATCTTCAAGATAATGCACTCAAACATGCTTCGAATTGTCGTGATATCCTAGACTCGGCTGCCCTGACAACACCTTACTATCATTCAGGTGCGTCGCGTCGGGGAGCTCCTGCTTCTACGCTGCTAAACATCCTCTTCGTTTGGTGGTGGTCTTGCATTGCACTTTTGCATGCCTTTTGCGCATTCCACTCACTGTAACAAACTCTACTTATGACAACTCCTGCCAGCACAGCTCACTGAGCTACCTATCTGCACCCTGGCAGACCACCAAAGCTGTCAGTGCCCGCAGCAGTAACATCCAACGACACCATCTAGCACACTCCACATCTGGTTCAACCCCTCAAGCTGAAGCCTTTGCCTTTCGCCGCGGCTGCTTGCCATTGCCGCTAGCTGCCTGCTGCTCTGCCACCTGCTGCTGCTGCTGCCCTGCTGCTGCGTCTGGCCTGATTCGCTGCGGCTGGAACACGTACACGTTGTATATTACGTTGCGGCGTATCTGCGCCATGGTCTCCAGGAACAGGTTGTAGCCCTCCAGCTTGAACTCGGTGAGGGGATCCTTGGAGGCGTAGCCGCGCAGGCCAACCGCCTGCTGCAGGAACTTGATGGCCTGCGAGCATATGCGGGACAGACACGCAAACGCATGAATGTGAAGGTTCAGGGCGTACTGATGAAGCTGCCGAGTCACGTTTGGAGCTGAGCCTGTGCCACGACAGCACCAAAGCGCACTAGGCGAATTCGGTTGTCTGCATATACCCATAGCTGCGTAGTGCACATATGCTGCCTTGCACCCGAGTCAAACACTGCTGAAAGATCACCCCAGAAACTTGGCCACAGCTGTGCACCCACCACTTAGCGTTTGATCTTCAGCTGTGACATCGAGCCTGCTCAGCTGCCGAACAGCTGTGCCTGGCCTCACCTGCAGGTGCTCCTTCCACAGGTTGTCTGTCTGCGTGAGCACAAAGAACTTCTGCGCCTCCTGCATCAGCCCAGGCTCAATGTCGTCAACAGCAGCAGCCTTCTGCTCGTACGCCGCCACCGCCAGCTGGCGCAGGTAGCTGCGCAGGCCCTCAAACGTGCCGCCAGACTGCTGCAGCAGCTCCTGGCCTGCAGCGGCATGAGCAGCAGCAGAGCAGCATCAGCAGCAGGCTCAACACAACAGCGATCTGGGCACAACACGTTGGTCAGTTAGCAATCTAACCTGGGCAGCTGTTTGCACACCATCAGAGAAACATTGCACAGCTCAGCAGCGGCTGTCCTGAGCCCTGTAACCATAGTCCGTGTCAGTTTCGGCATATGCACACCCGCGCTCTCAGTGGCGCGTGACAGCCAGGCGCTGCAAGCTGCCCCTCCCCCCTCACCTGTGAGCCCCTGCAGCAGTGGGCAGTACTGCACCACCTTGGCTGCCAGCGCATCCAGCCGCCACTCAGCTGGGTCTGCAGCCTTGTCAATGTTGGCCTGGCAGGCGGCAGCAGTGCCAGCAGCAGCAGCAGCAGCAGCAGATGTGCTGTGGATTTTGCAGGTATCGACATGTCAGGCAAGGGCCTTCAACGCTGTGCACACAAGCAGCACCCCATCACGCTACATGTACGCTACCCCGCAATTGTAAGGGTGGTGTGCTGCCACCGTAACCACAGCACAGATAGGCTGCTGTTTCGCTGCCCATTCGTGCACAAGCTGCAGACTACTCCCCACCACCAGCTTGGTAGATGCAATACATTGCAGAAGCCACAAACCAGTTCTCACCTCCAGGATGTCGTCGCAGGTGCGCTCTGCGTACTCAATCATGGCAGGGGCCAGGTTGTCGCTGAGCAGTGCGCGGCGGCGCTCCGCGTACACGCGGTCGCGCTGCGTGTTGACCACCTGGTCGTAGTCAAACAGGTTCCTGCCAAGACAACCAACAACCAAAATTGGACGATGAGATGTCATTCGTGCCCATGCGAGAAGCCGTCCAGGGTGATGACATGTCGGTGTAAGCCACCTACGGCAAACGCAGTGCAGAACTGCCGCCTCGACCGCGTGCTCATGGATTTGCAGAGCAATGCGCCACACTACGAACAGCGCGCACAGCCCTGCTCACTTGCGGATGTCGTAGAAGTAGCTCTCCACGCGCTTCTGTGCTGTGTCGAGTGCGTCGCTGAGCATCTGGCTCTCCATGGGCAGGTCCTCCACCCGGAACGCCACCATCAGGTTCTTGATGCGGTCGCCACCAAATACCCTGCGCGCACACAGCAGAGGGGACACCAGGCACCATGCGCATTAGTTCAAGCGAAAGGAACACATGCAGCACGTGCTATGCATGTTGCAGCGGGCGTGTGTGCATGCACTATACCTCATCTGTATTGTTGGGCTCAATTTCAACATACTGCGCTAGCCGCAGCACCCTAGACCCCTGGCATTGAAGCACAGCTCACCAAAGCCATGAACCCCTGATCCCCTGCCCCCCATCTGAACACAAAGTGCGCCAGCCCTAGACCCCTGGCAGTGAAGCAACCCCAACACAACAGCCGAACCCCTCGCCACACACACACACCTGAACAGGGAGTCCTCCAGGGAGAGGAAGAAGCGGGTGCTGCCGGGGTCACCCTGGCGGCCGCTGCGCCCCCGCAGCTGGTTGTCAATGCGGCGCGACTCGTGGCGCTCCGTGCCCACCACGTGCAGCCCACCCAGGCCCACCACGTCAGCCTTCTCCTGGTCTGTCACGGTCTTGAACTCAAACAGCATGGCCTGCAGCCAGGTGCAGCAGTGAGGATGAGTGTGTGCCTGATGTTTCTGTCAGACAGCGCACGTGGCCTCCTGGAACCCAGCACGACCTGGGAACACACCAACTGCAGGCAATGCTCATTCGCAGCCAGCAGTGCATTTGCTGCATACACTGCAGATCCTTGCAACGACCACAGGTGACAGTTCAGCAGCATCCACAGCAGCGCTCCAACATAACATCGCAGGCAGCTGGAGCACGTCAACGCCACACTACTGACACACATTTGGTACTCCGCATGCAGCTTGAGCAGCACCTCATACATAGCCCTACCACATCACCCTTAACACAACACAACACAGCACAGCTCACACCGCACCCCTGTGGCGCCTGGCCTCACCTGGTACACTGCGCGCAGCTTAAGCAGCACCTCATCATCCGTGGAGCCCTTCTCACACGCCACGCTCAGCCTGTCCTCCGCCTCCAGCAGCGGCAGGCTGCGCTCACCCCACGCAGCAGCAGCGGCCTTGCTGGCGGCCTTGCCTGCTGCCAGCGTGGCGGCGCTGAGCTGGCAGGGGAAGATGGCGGGGTCGGCGGCAAAGCTGGCCACCAGGGAGCGGCCGCTGCGCGACTTGGCGTACGCGTCGGCAGAGTCGGCCTGCAGTGGATGCAGCGGCAGCAGCCCTGACTATCAGAACTTTTGATGTAGTCAAGTTCACAGTCAAAATACAGCTGGCTGGCCAGCTATTACTGCGACGATACCTGGTACTGCCTACGTTTTGCTGCCGGAACTCCCCATCATGCACACCAGCAGAAGATGGGCTGTTCAACCTCAACATGGTTCGAATCCAGCCGCAGTGCGACACGCTCTCACCTGCGAGACCACCTCGGGCATGAGCAGCTCGCGCAGCTTGAGGCGCGCCATGTAGTCAGGGTTGCCGCCCAGCAGGATGTCGGTACCACGGCCAGCCATGTTGGTGGAGATGGTGACTGCGTTGCGGCGGCCCGACTGCGCCACAATCTCACTCTCACGCTCAACGTTCTCAGGCTTGGCGTTCAGCACCTGTAGCGAATGCGGCAGCAGCAGCATGTGAGGGGAGTCTGCCAGGCAAAACAACTAGCATAAGTCAACTGTTGTGCGGCACCGAGAGCTAAGATATGTGCTGGCCAGTCACCCAGCCAGGGCATGGCAAACACGTGCGGGAAGCACACAACAGCCAAGGGCCGCATGTGGCCGCACCTGTGGTGCTTGATGCCCTCCTGTGCTCGTCAGCCACACAGCCAGGGCACGCAAACAAAAGCAACACACAACAGCGGGCCGCACCTGGTGCTTGATGCCCTCCTGCGCCAGCATCTCGCTGAGCAGCTCGCTCTTCTCCACGCTGGTGGTGCCCACCAGCACGGGCCTGCCCTCCTTGTGGATGCGCTTGATCTCAGTCACCACGGCACGCCACTTGTACTGCTCCAGCCTGCAGGACAGCGGCAGGAGTAGCTTACTGCCTTGGGACCGCATACTGAAAAAACTTGTGCTTGCCATTAGCAGATGTGTGATCACAAGCAGTGGCGAACAGAGGCACCAGCATCCCATACAGGTACACAAATAGCCTGCCTGATGCACACCAGTGCGCCCCAGGTATGTGCGGTGTTGCAGCAGCCAGTGAAGACTGCAGCAGCTAGCATTCGACAGTGCTGTCAGCAGCTGCTTGCGCCTCACCTGAAGACCACGTCTGGGTTGTCCACCCTGCTGATGGCCCTGTTGGTGGGCACCACGGCCACCGGCAGCTTGTAGATGCCGTCAAACTCGCTGACCTCGGTCGCGGCTGTACCTGTCATGCCTGCAAGCTTGGGGAAGTTCCTGCAAGGCACACGTGCAGCACAGGTGACATAAATGATCAGGCAGAGTAGCTTGTGCAGCATCAAACATACGCTGCAGGCACACAGGCAGCCAGTACTTCAGCAGCATACGTAGTCACGTTTAAAACACGATCGAAGAGCTTGTGGCAGACCAGCAACGCTGATTGCCTTATGTGTGCTAAAGAGGGGCTGCTGTTCAGCCTTCTATGCACAGTTGTGTGCGCTCATCCCACCTGGTCTTCTGCAGGCCGCAGCAGCATCAGCACAGCCAGGCTGCATCATGCTATACTAGTACTAGCGTGGCTGGTGTTGTTGACAAATGACTTGACAAATGACCCAGCAGATCAACCCACCTGAAGAAAGCCTGGTATGACACGCTGGCGAGCGTGATGCTCTCCGCGTTGATGTCCAGTGCCTCCTTGGCCTCCACGGCCTGGTGCAGCCCGTCAGACCAACGGCGCCCAGGCATGGTGCGCCCGGTGAACTCGTCAACAATGATCACCTGCGCCGACACCAGCCGCCAGGCAGCAGCAGCAACACATAGTGTTACATAGGGTGCGTCACCAATCCTGCAGCCACTCCTCTGTTCGAAGCTGTGAGCTGGTCAGGTTTGATAGCACCGCTATCCTTGAGGCTGTCATAACACGTGAGCTGCAACTAAAACTAGTGCAGAACAGAAGTGCATAACGCATCCCGCACCTCGTCCTTCTTCACGATGTAGTTCACGTCCTTCACGAAGAGCTCCTTGGCCTTGATGGCGTTGATGATGTAGCTGGCCCACTGCGTGCGCGGGTCGTACAGGTCAGACACCTGCAGGCACGAAGGTGCGCAGCACAACAGAGGCAGCATGGAAGGCAACAACAGCAGTGAGAATTGTACAATTCACGTCAACACATGGATGATCTGCAGCATGTCCTCCAGCGCAGGCTGCACTGGTGGCAACGCGGGCGCATGCTTCAAAGCAGGATGCCAGTCTCCAATGGATGTCAGCATTCATCAGTCACTGCCAGCAGCTAAGGCAGAGGCAACACCTGCAGCAAGTCCTCCACTGCAGGCTATGCTGTGTGGCTTGCTCATACAGCAAGCCCCAACTTTGGGCTGGCAGCGGCACTTCAACAGAACAAGGCGCATGTGTCAGCAGGCCTGGCATGCCTCACACAACCTGCAGCATGTCCTCCACTGCAAGCTGCGCTGTGGGGCATGCTATTATAGCACAAACAGCAGAAGAACAAGAACAGTGTGCGAGGGTCAGCCAATTACGCAGGCCTGGCTCACCTGCAGCACGTCCTCCACTGCCTCGTAGCCGTCCTCGGTGAGCAGCACGTTGCGCTGCTTCTCGTCCACGGTGTAGTGCAGGTCCTTGGTCAGCGCGTCCGCGATCTTGGCTGCCTTGTAGTACTTGTCGCTGGGCTTGTCGCTGGTGCCGCTGATGATGAGCGGCGTGCGCGCCTCGTCGATCAGGATGGAGTCGACCTCGTCGATGACGCAGAAGTTGAACGGCTGCTGCGCACGCAGCACCAGCTCAGCAGGAGACTGACGCAGCAGCAGAGGCAGGCAGGCAAGAGCGGTGTGTTGCTTGAGAACATTTCCATGTTGCATCGTTCCTGTGTATGTATGAAGAGGTCAATCAGTCAACTTGACGTTTTGCATTGTATGAAGCTTCCCCAGCAGACCAACGTATCACGTGCTCAGCCATGCTGGTTACATTCAAGTTGGCAGCATGTTTGTGCTGCCCTGCTCACCCCTGCCAGGTTGTCGCGCAGGTAGTCAAAGCCCAGCTCGCTGTTGGTCACGTACGTGATGTCGCTCAGGTAGGCAGCACGCCGCGTCTCAGGCGTCATGTCCGCCTGCACCAGGCCAACCTGCAGCGCAGCACACAACAGCCCGCACAACACAGCACATTGGCCACAACGGGAAGCACTGGTGCATGCACTACAGGCTGCACTCTAGCTGTGCACTTTATTACTGCTGACATCCATGTCACTCACACAGTTGCCGCCCCGCGCTGCTGCTGGCTCGCTGTTGCCAGCACTGCCAGCCCTGCCCCTGACACTGCGTGCACGCGCGCACCTGCATGCCCAGGAAGCGCGGCACCTGCCCCACCCACTCGCTGTCGCGGCGTGCCAGGTAGTCGTTGACAGTCACCACGTGCACGCCCTTGCCGGTGAGTGCGTTGAGGTAGGAGGGCAGCACAGCCACCAGCGTCTTACCCTCGCCTGCGGCAGGCAGCGAACAGAGCAACATGCAAACACAGCAGTTGCCACCAGCATGAACCAGCCTGCACTGAAGTGGGCTGCGCCAGATCATGCATAAAGAATTAGACTTGTGGGAACACTGCCGTGCGACCTTGCTGTGCTTGCTGCTAGCCATGTGTCGCACCAGCTCACAGCTGCTGCGGCGGGCATCTCGCGCTGTTGACAGCAACACCACCGCCGCTCTTCGCCAGCCTTGCCGCTATTGCTTTGACTGGAGGGGTTGCTGTTTTGTGCTGCTGTGCATTGCATGTGCCCTGCTGCTGCTTCTGTTGTTGCTGCTGCTGTTGTGGCCAGCAGCGCTGCTGCGCGTCGCACCTGTCCTCATTTCCGCAATCTGGCCCTCGTGCAGAATCATGCCTCCAATCAGCTGCACATCAAACGGCCGCAGCCCCAGCACACGCTTTGACGCCTCACGCACAATCTGCCGGCACAACAAGCAGCAGCGGCGGCAGGAGAAGCAGCAGCAACAGCGAGCACTAAGACAATGCAGCGGTTGCGAGTGCTGCATAGGTGCTGCCAACACAGGTGTGGTGTGCACTTCAAGGTCTGAACATCTCAGTGCCGGCGTGAAGAGAGCTGCTTGGAGGCAACGCACACCTCTCTTCGCCTGCAATAGTTGGCAGGGCATGCATCCACTCGCCTGCTGCCCAGATGCATGCAGCGTTGCATGGATACGTGTCATAGCGACTGTGCTGCTGATGTTGTCTGACAGGTGACCTGCTGCATCTTGTACACAGCCGAGCTACAATTGTACACATTTAGGCCGCTGGTGTGCATCGTTGGCTAATTTGCTGACTGACTGATTCATGTGCATGCATGCATGCTTTGCAAGCATACACAGGATGCATTCCTCAACCCTAGTCTGGCCAGCACAACTGACAATGCTCCTCAACAGCAGCTGAAGGGCAATGCAGCACAGCAACATGTGCATTCAGAGATGGTCGTTGCAACATGCGGTGTGCAGCTACTGCTGGCGACTACTGACATGCTGAAATTCGCGTGCTGGTGTCACCAGCAGCGGCGGCAGCAGCGGCACTCACTGCAAAGGCCTCTGGCAGGATAGCCTCCAGGCTCTCGCCGCCCTGCACGCGCTTTTGAAACTCCTTTGTCTTAGCCCTTAGCTGGTCGTCAGTGAGGGCAGCCATCCTAGGCTCCAAAGCATTGATTGCATCCACACGGTCCTGGTACTGCTTGCGTGTCTTTTCGGACGGGTCCTGCTTGAAGATCTTGTCAAAGAAAGCACGCGTCTGCACCACTGGACGACGTGTTGGAACTCCAGGCCTCAGCGGGCTCCTCCCTGACAGGCCAACTGAGCTGGTGGGCCTGGAGACGCACGCACTGCTGGCCACTGGCCTCATTGCAGCCCGGACTGGCACAACGTTCACGCGTCCTACTAATGCATTTGACGTAGATTGCCTGCTAGCCCTGAGGCCAGCAGGGGCCTTGCTAGACAGAAGCATCGCTTGGCCCACTCGTGCAGGAGTTCCTATGTAAAGTGAGCAAGCATGCACAGGACAGCAGCTTCCAATTTAACCACAAGTATACAACGAGACACTATCGTAAGCTTCTAGCTCGTTTGAAAGCCATTGAACTTGCCATCACTGTTACATATGTCAACATGCGATGTCACTGCCGCCAACGCATGTTGTTCTTGCAGCAAACAGAGCTATGGGTGAATTGAGGAGCTTCAAATTCATTGAACGGGTCACTGCCACTCCCACTGCCTGACAGACAGTAAGCCAAGCCCACCTTACCCTGGCTTGCAGCAACATCCAGCTCAACTGTGCCTGTTTCCGTTTCTGACTGCGCCTACGAAGCATTGAACCCACTACTACGCACTTGACTTGGCACACATCGGGCTTGCTGCTGCAGCCATCATTCAACAGCGGCTGCAGCAGCACACAGCAAGCCTGCCTGCAGCCGCACCTGTCTATCTATAAGGCAGTATTAGGCGGCAGTGTAAGGCGATACAGCTCTGTTACTACAGTATACTGGGTCAGAGGAAAGCCTTTGGCATCAGCAGGCTGTAGCAAAATGGCGGATGACGCATCCAAAGGCAGTGGGCGCGGCGGTGGATCACGCAAGGTAGGCACAGCAGCAGCCACAAGGCGCGCAGCAGCACAAACAGGAACATGGTACTGCTGTTACTTGCGTATATGCATGCTGTTATCCGCTTTGCTTCGCTTATGGAATCCGTGTTTCGTCATGTCGTGTCAGCAACTGTCTCCTCAAAGCGACGGTGGCACCTCTGCTGCCTGCTTGCATGCTGCAGTTTGCCCCGACAGTGCCCAGCAGGCGCCGCAAGGCAGAGGAGGGGCAGGGTGCAGCACCCTCAGCAGCAGAAGCAGCAGCAGCCAACGAGGCCTTCCAGGACCTTATCCGTGCAGCACAGTCGGAGTCAAAATGGGAGCGAGGCAGGGGCCGGGGCTTTGGCAGAGGGAGGGGCGGTTATGCACCCCACATGGTTACGTTTGGCGGTGGTGATGATGCTGGAGTGAGGCCTATGGGCAGTGCACCGCAGCCTATGGCTAGGGGAGCACCAGCAGTGAAGCAGCAGGCAGGTAGCAGCAGGTGAGGCGTGCGGCAGGGATGTGCGGGCACAAGCAGCGGCATGCATGGCACTTGCAGGAAAGCAGCGGAGATCATGATGAGGCCGAGGTGCTATTGCACCGCTGCTGATGCAATGGCAGAGCAGCTGGTAGCATGGTAGCACGCGTGTAGTTGAACTAGCTCGCAGCAGAAGAGCTGCAGCAAGTGGGTGCATGTTGCAGGGCCTTGTAGTATGGGGCAGCATCAAGCTCAGAACTGCAGCAGCAGGCACACTTCGTTTCCTTCAAGCAACCGCACTACGCCGTGGCAGCTCAATCATTGCATCTGCTGCATGCACGTTACTCAGACCGCTTCTCAGCATGCGCCTTAACCCCGCGTCATACTACTCCAATCTATGCGTGCTCCTGCAGTGCGGCCGCAAAGCGGGAGTCAAAAGCCAGCAGCAGCAAGTCAAAGCTGAAGCTGGACCCAGACAGCAAAGCTCCTGCAGGCTTTGACAGCGGCGCAGGAGATGACTGGGACGGCGAGGAGGCAGCCCCGCGCTTTGACTACAGCCAGTACTACCCAGGCACACTGCCGCTGCAGCTGCACCACCCCGAGGATGACGCGGGCCAGCCAGAGCTGCAGGCGCTGCTCATGCGGCAGGGCGTGCCCCAGGATCTGGTTCTGCGGCAGGTGCGTGGCGCAGCTGCGTTGACTGCAGCGCTGCAGAGCAGCTGTGTGCGGTTGGCGTCAGTTCTCTATATGTGCAGGGATTGCTGTTGCTAAGGAAGGGCACGTGATGTGGTGGCATCTTGCGCAGCCTGTGCAGCAAGTGCTGCTGATGCAGCAGGGTGTCATGCAGCCCGACAGCCATAACTACACGTGCAAGTATCAGAGCGACCACCTGTAGTTTCTGGTTTGACGCCGTGCGCAACCGCTCACCAGCTGCTGCTGCTGCCTGCCTGCAGGACGACCCGGAGCATACCGCGCAGCAGCTGGGCCTCACAGACCTGTCAGCAGCACAGGACCTGCTGTACCTGTTCCAGCTGCCAGCTGTGCTGCCACTAGCAGCCCCACCAAAGGCAGATGCAGCAGACGCACGCGGCCAACGGCGCAGCAGCAGTAAGGCTGCAGGACAGCAGCAGCCGGCGGCCGCAGCAGTCAAGGACTTGCCGTCTGGCAAGATTGGCAAGCTGCTGATCTTCCAGAGTGGCAAAGTCAAGATGCAGATAGGAGACGTGCTGCTAGATGTGACAGCGGGGCTGCCTTGCGTTACGCGGCAAGACGTAGCGGCAGTCAACACGTCGTCAAAGCATCTAGTGCAGCTGGGGCCAGTTGCACAGCGCGCAGTGGTATGTCCGGACGTATGGCAGCTCATGTCGGAAGCAGATATGCCCAACTTCCCGCGTGCAGCTGGTGCGCAGAAGCAGGCGGCTGCAGCAGCAGCGGCCAATGGCATGCAGACGACTTCAGAAGCAGCAGCGGAGGATGAAGATGACGAAATGAGTGAAGAGGATGCAGCAGCAGCAGCAGCCATTCAGGCCAAAGCGACAGCAGCAGCAGCAGCAGCAGATGGCATGGATGTAGATAAGGAAGAAGAAGCAGACAGTAGCTCAGAGGAAGAAGATAGCGAAGAACACGCACCATCAGCAGCAGCAGCAGCGCCGGCCCCAGCAGCAGTAGCAGCAGCAGTAGCGCCGCCACCAGATGATGGGGTGGCGAGCTTGCTGGGCCTGCCTGCTGGCACAGTGGCAGCAGCAGGGGCGGGGCGCGGCAGGGGCCGCTTCAGGCCAGCTGCAGGCCCGCGGGGGGCCAGGGCCAAGAAGGAAGACCAGTGACAGGCCAGTCTCGAGGTCTGACTAATTGCTGAAAGATTTGTGACTTATGGTGCACCTGCCACCGCTTGGTTTGCTGCACTTGGGACGTACCAAACGGCAGGGCTTTCCCTCTTTGTTGTGTTCTGATCGTGCTGGTGGCACACGTGCCTGTCAGCTGCAGCCAACTGCGCAGCGTGCTGCAGTTGGAGCATATGCCTGGCCAGTTGGTATACCCATCATGGCATGTTGCGTGACATGTCGTGACGAACGAAGCAGCACTTTTTGGCCCCCTTTGAATGGCTTGTTGTTTGTCTGCACATGGTTCGTTTGGGCCGCCATTCTCTGTGGTTTGTAGTGTTGCATTGCTGTCGTGTATGCAGACGGCTACAAGCTGCCAGCTTGACAGTGTCACCAACTGCTAGGGTTTCTGGATCTGATGACAGTAACTCGAGCAAGCTTCTGCCCATGGCGTAGAACAGGTATGGAAGAAGCGTGAATATTGTACACATCAGTCGGGATTTCGGCGGGTATTCTCGGTGCAGACATCGCAGGCGAGCACTTCACGACATGGGGAGCAAAGCGGAAGTTGGTGCTGCTGGTGTGGCCTTGGCAGCTACAGGTGTGACGTATGAAAATTTCTACATGCGAAGTTGTATCCATGCGAGTGCCATCAGCTGATCACGGCTGGGGAGTGACCAGATCAAGCCACAGGTGCCCTGAAGCAAGTCACTGTCACTCCTCTGTTGCAGCTAGCAATATCTAGGGGTGTACACCGTGTACAGTACACGCGCACACAGACGAAGCATGTCAGTACCTTGGATTCGTACCAAGAACAGCAGCAACAGCAGGATGAGCAGCAACAGCAGAACAGGAGTTGCAGCTGATGCAGTGTGACGTGGTACGCAGGCGCCTTTGCTGGCGCTGCCCTGTTCATCACTGCTGTCGAGCACCCCGCTGCCATGAAAAACAGCTGCAGCAACTTCTACAGCTACTTCACGCAGATGTACCCCAGGTGAGCAGGCAGGCATGCTACAGTCGGGCAAGCAGCGCTGGTGACTTGGCAGTGCACATGCGGCAACGCACACCGCAATTGCAGCACATAGGTGCGCTGGCTGCTGTGCATCCTGTGTGATGGTTAAGTTGCCCAGCAGTCTGTGTGGCGAGCTGCGGCTATCGATGTACCTGTGGCTGTGCCACATACCAGCCAGCAGCCAAGAGGCGGGCCTCCCGCAGCCAGCTTGCTGCCCAGCACCATGCAGCACCTCTCTCAAAACATCACATGATCAGAGTGTCTAGCTGTTGCCTGCTGTTGCTGCAGGGCTGCGCGGCTGCAGGGTGGCCTGGCCTTCCTGGGCTCCCACGCGGCCATGATCGCTGCAGCCAAGTCTGCCGACAAGGACGGCAAGCTGCTGTGGTCGCTGTCCAGTGGGCTGCTGGGCGCGGTGTGGCCCTTCACGCTGCTGGTCATGATGCCAACCAACAAGAAGATCCTGCAGCAGGTGAGCTGAGCAGGGCTGCCCGACCAGGATCTGCAACATATGCTGCAGTACAGCCCCACATGGCATGTTCGGCAGGCTGGTGTTGCACCCGTGCAGGTTTGATGTGTGTACACTGGAGGCAAGACAGCAGTGCACGGTTACCTTGGGCTGCAGACGACATCTGTGCAGCATAGGTCTCAGTGCGCTGCCACCTGCGTGCTGCCCTCGTGCAGGATGAGACGGATGAAGCTGCACAGTCCGCACTGCTGACCAAGTGGGGCAACATGCACAGTGTGCGCACAGTGCTGTCTATGTCAGCATTTGCGGTGATGCTTGCAGCAGCCCTCCGCAGCCGCAGCAGCTCGTGAGTCAAGCGCATCTAGCCTAGATGCGTAGAACGCAGATACGAGTGGTCGTCAGAGTCGGCTGGCAGGTCACTGCATGTGGTGTCACATGTGCATTTGCTTTTGGAAAAGCAGGGGGGATTAAACACAGCACAGCAGGGTAGGGGGGATTTAAGGTTCAGGCCCAACTCATTTAGGGTTCAGGCACTCATACTTACAGGAATAGGGTATATAGCCCTGGCAGCTGGAATGTTCTGGTTGTTGGCATTCAATACCGTCAGGACGACGTGACGTTGAACTTGTGCAGTGTGGCTGGCTACGAAGTAAGATGCCATGGAACCACACGCCACTGCATCAGGGCGTGTCATGCTGAGTCACCATCATCATCATCATCATGTTACCCATTAAGCCATAGCATCAACGCCATCGGCCCCGCGCCCCTCAGGAGCGGAAGAAAGAGGGAGCACTGCTCCATTGTGTTTGCAATTATTACGCACATCCCAACACCATAACAGTGTGATGGTTGAAGCTCTGCTGGGTAAGCACTGCTGGTAATCTCAAGTCCGCCCGCAACCACAGCAGCGACAGCCGGAATGCCTGCAGCAGCAGACAGCACCGGCGCCGCGACAGCAGGCACTGCTGCCGCGGCGGCTACAGCCTGTACAGTAACTGTGGAGGGCTTGATGGGTAACCTCATCATCATCATCATGTTACCCATTAAGCCATAGCATGATGGGTAACCTGAGGATGCATTGGCTGCCTGAATCCACGACGGTTCTTGACGTTGTTCAACATGTAAGTAAACGATATATGTGGTGTCACGTGACGTACGTGCACGTACTGATGATGGGCATGGTGAGTACCGCGCGTGCCGTATCTACTGCCCGGCTGCGGCTTAACTCAGCGACACCGTATTGGTGACCATCATGATGGTCAGTTGGTCATCTGGTCAACCAACGTCGGCGACATAAGGCCATGCTAGCTGCTAAGGGTGCAGGCTTGCCCCTACAGGGTAGCTACGCTTGGCAGGACTAACGCCCTCGCCTACCCCTCTTGCTTGACGGCTGTGCTTCCTGCCCCTGCTCAGCAGTCGCTGCTGATGATGATGCTGCATCTACCACTGCTGCAGGCACTGCTGCATCCACCATGCCGTGACCATCTACGTTTGAATGCAGTGCATACATAAGCGCATATCCAGAGCAGACGGCCAGGCACCTGCCCAGTAGCTCACGGCCCCCGCAGGCACCGCCGCCGCAGTCTCTGACGCAGCAGGTCAACTGTCAGAACTTGCGACGAAGTTTCCTCGTTGCAACCTCCGACTTCAGCATAGCAACAAAGTCATCTATAGACATATCCCCAAGCTTTGCTGCAGCGGCCGCAGCGCTGTTGTCTGCTTCCTGCCCCTGCTCGCCAGTCGCTACTGCATCCACCTTTCTGCGCGCCTGCAGCAGCCGCTGCTGCACCTCCAGCAGCTGCAGCTGCACCCGCAGCTTGGGCAGGCTGGTGATGTGCGCCTTGGTCAGCACCAGGCCAAAGCTGTACACCACAGTCCTGTCGGTGGGGAACGCGCCGTCAAGCAGGCCCCTGCACCAGCACCAGTTGGCAGTTACAACGCAGCGTCTAATCAGGCTACCTGCGTGGCTCTGGCGGTTGTGCTGCTGAGCTCTGCATGCTGACTGGTGGGCAAGCTGCAGGTTGCATACAGCTGAGCAGCCAAGTGAAAGAGAGCGAGGTGGAGAACAGCAGCAGTATCACACAGCTGAGCAGTGCCTGCAGAGTGTTGACGACTCCAAGGTGTCCTCACCTGCGGGGGTTGTAGCCTGGCCAGTCTGCCAGGTGTATCTGTCGCGACTGCTGCAGGAACAGGAAGCTGCTGCGGGCCAGGGCGTCCATGCCCCAGCGGCCGTACTGGTCCAGGCACAGCGCGATGTGCAGCTGCAGGCAAACAGGCAGTGCGGCATGGCAGACATGGTGTGTGCATCAGCAACATGTGGGAGCATCTGCTAGCGCCAGCACAGCCTGCAGGAACATTTTCAAATCTCCACTCACTAGCAGCAGCATGGTGCTTCACGCACACCACTCAGTCCCCTGTGCACCTTCATGCCAGGCTGTCAAACCGTGGTGCATCACACCAGCAAGCATGTTGCAATCGCACCACAGGCTCCCAACAAGCAACCCTGCCCTAACACAATACAGCTGCATCGATTGCGTCACCTGCATCAACATACCACATGTCAGCCCCAGTCCTTCGCACCTGCATGCGCGGCTGCCACGCTGCCGTTTGACGCGCCACCCCAGCCAGGAAGCGCCCCATCAGTTGCCTGTTGGCCTCATCATCAACGCCAAGCAGCTTGGCCGCCTGTGCGCTGTTGCCGCCAGCTGCTGCGTCTGCTGCCTGCTCTGCACTGACTGCCAGGGGGAAGTTCCACACGATGTGCTGCACCTTGCTCATGTGGCTGCTGTCCAAGCCTTGGTACAGCCGCGTGGCGTCAACACCATAGCGCACGTCAGCACCTGCAGCACAACACGGCACAACACACACAGCAGAGCATTGCGGCGATTTTCAACGCAGCAGCGCAGCACCAGACGCAGCGACGAAATTGCTGCCACAGCACAGCAGTGCAGCCCAGCTTGAGCTGTTGCAAGCGCTTGGCGCTAAGGCCTTTCTCCAGGCGCTGACGCACCATGTGCAAATCGCAGCAGGCCAGCGCCCCTGCGCTTGGCAACATGTCACCCGTCTCAAATATACATCCGCATGCAACAGCAGGGGCTCAGGAGTCGTGATGCAGCTCCGCATGTTCCATGCAGGTCAACCCACACTCTCCACGCCTGCTGCTCACCCGATGCAGCTCCGCATGTTTTATGCAGCTCCAGACACTTTTAGCACAAAAGATGCTCACCTGCTGGCTCCAGCTGCTGCAGCCTGGCCTCAAGTGCCCTGCCAGGGTGGTTGCGGCGAAGCCACTGCTGCGTCTCATAGCTGGTGGCCACGATGCCACACCCTAGCGCACCATCAGCAGCAGTGGCAGCAGGCTTAGCTGCTGCTCTGCGCTTTAGCAGTGATGCTGTGAAGCTGAAGTCACCCTCTCCAAGCAGTAGTATCAACCCGCTGTCGCTGCTGCTATTGCTGCTGCTGCTGATCAGTTCTGCCTCGTATGCTGCTGGCATGCCTGCTGCTCTGCTGCTACCCCAGTCAAAAGTTAACCCCTGATCCTGCTGCTGCTGCTGCTCCTGGTCTTTCTGTGGGCTGGCTGTGTCTACACCTGAACCTAGGCCGCTGCTGCTGCCGCTGCCATCGTTGCTGCTGGGTGTGTGGTGCAGGAATCTGCAAGCTGCACCATACATGCGCCCGCTGCGTGACAGGAAGAAGCGACAGGTGGGCCGCGCATGCCTGAAAGCGCAGCGCTGCCCCCGCTGCTGCTGAGGAAGAACTTGCACACTGGAACAGCCTCATCTTCATCTTCATCTTCACACGTGCTGTACTGCTGCTGCTGTTGTTGTTCTGCTGCTGCTGCTATGTAGAAGTCATCTGCTTCGTCTGCATCTACGTCTACTTCTATCAAGCCGTACTCATTGACTACGCCCCTGGCTGCTGCACCTGAGGTGCCGTTGCTGTGCCATTTGTAGCTGCTACTGCTGCTGCTGCCGTGCGCCTGCAGCTGCAGCAGCTGCGCGTCTGCTGCAGCTGTGCCAGCCTTGAACACCTGCAGACAGAACATGCAGCATGCAGATGATTGCGCCTGCAGCAGTAGCATGTGTATCATAATAAAAACGCAATACACAGCCAAGCCAAGCCAATAACTAGCTATGCCAAGCCAATAGCCCTTGGAACAGCAAACAGATTGTGCAGGCCCTGGCAGGTGCCCGCCACAATGCCGTGGCAGGTCAGGCAGGGAAACGTGCATGCTGGATGCCGCATATCATATCTGTCAGACAGAAAGTTGATGCTGTGCAGAGCACGGTTACATGACGGCGTGCATACTGTACCGCTGCGCCCACCTGAGTCAGCAGCTGCAGCAGCTGCGTGTGCTTGCTGTAGCTGTGCATGCTGGCTACAGTCAGGCCGTGGCAGCTGCAGCTGCCTCCTGGGTGGCCCCATGGCTGGCTAGGCAACAGGAGGCAGCTGTGGCTGGCCTGCAAACAATCAAGCGCACAGCAGGTGTATACTTGTCAGCAAGCTTGTGTACAGGATAAGCGCGGGTGTGAAAAGCAGCGATCTTGACCCCTCTCAGCAAAATGCAGATACGCATACACGCACAACTGCAGCAGCCGACATGCACCTGTTGTATGCTGCTGCTGCACACCAACGACGGCTTGTAGCTTCACCGAGAGCAGCCAGTGTTCAACTGGTGTGTGGGGGCCGTGGAGTAGAATCGCTAGTGCCGTGCTCACCTGCTGCCTGCAGTAGTACTCTGGCGGCCCTGCTGCCCTGTGGATGAAGCTGGGCCGGAACTTGTGCAGCGCTGCAGCATAGCAGCAAACAGGCGCATGATGATCATCATCATTAGTCAGCTATGTATCACAAGTTCAATAGCATACCTTTGCAGATCAGACAGGTACACGGTTGATCTTGCATTGTAAATGTCAAAGAGGATGCTGCTCAGTCGCATGACACAGCATTAGCAGGTCAGCAGGTCAGCTTCGCCCCCACCTGCCACAATGATGTTGAGCGTGTCCTGCACATGCCGCAAGCTGGAGGGAATCAGGTGGTGCTGCCCGCACCACGAGGCCTCATCATCGCTCACAATCGCAGCGGCAGCACTCGACAGCACATTGCGTGCATCGGCTGCAGCCTCATCCCCTGATTTGGGGCTGCCGCTGCTGCCTGCAGGCGCTGCATCACTCTGCATCAGCTGTTTCAGCCGCTGCAAGTCGCACCACTGCTGCTGCCTCGCCTCAAATGCGGCAAGATTCGCCAGCAGCTGCACTGTCCTATCTACTCGCGGCCTGCCGCTGCTCGTCTGCTCACTGCCACTTGACCCGTACCCCCCAAACACCCCAGCACCAGCTGCTCCTGACTTTGAAAAGTAACCATCTGCCTGCTCATCTTCTATCATCGCTGCCCAGTCAGCTGCTGCGTGAGGACCTGTCAGGCCCCCAGCATGGTTGTCAGGCCCATAGTAGTACTGCAGCACATGCTGCATGGCACCTGAGCCAAACGGCTGCTTGATGGGGTACGGAGTTGTGTTCATGAGTGCTGCAAGGAGTGAGGCCTCCCACACATGGCCTGCTAGGCCACCGCGCGCCAGCAGCAGGCATGACTCCAGCGCCAGGGGCAGTGCTGCAAGGAAGGCGCCGGTCTGGCTAGGCTCCAGCCTGCCCTTTGCATTGATGGCGGCAAGGCCCACCTGCATGCATGTGCGTATGTGTGCGAGAGCAGAAGCACACACCATGAGCAACTGCTAATTGTGTTGTTGCGTTGTTGATGTGGAACTACACCAACGCGCATAAACTACAGTGCTACGATTTGTCCTGCCACACACAAACGCAGGAGGAAGGCATCGTCACAGCCAGCAACACGAGCAGCGGTGCGGTCACCTGCTGCAGGTACTCCAGTGCAGCGTCCACCACTGCTGCATCAGGTGCGTCCAGCGCCTGTGCCAGCAGCGCGGCAGGGTCGGCCATGGCCCTGCTGGCGGCACTCAGCAGGCACAGCACCTCGCGGCGCAGCGAGCGCAGCGTCAGCGCAGAGCACTCAAACCTGCGGTCACGGGTGGTGCAGCACCGCCCAGCAGCTGTCAGACAGGCGCCAAATGTGTGTGGTGTTGTGGTGACACAGCGCTCAGCCCAGCAGTAGTAATTGCTGCTCAAGCAGTACTCTCAGAAACCAGAAGAACTTTTGACCCAGCACAACAGCATCGTGAGACCACCACACGACAGTCAGGCACACCGCCCAGTAGCAGCAGCAGCAGCAGCCGGCCCACCTGTCCAGTTCGAAGAAGGCGGCGCGTGGCAGCAGCCGGTAGCAGAAGCCTGCGCAGGTCCTGCCCGTGCGCCCCGCGCGCTGCTCAGCAGCAGACTGGCTGGCCCACACCACCTGCGCCCGCTCACGGCACGACGCAGCATCCCAGTACACCTGCCGACAGCAGCAGCAGCAGCTGGCGGTGAGTGAGCTGCATGTGTGGGTATGATGTGGCTGCAAGGATCACTTACTTGCACCCTGCTGCCTGCTCACACTGTCTGCTGTTGTTGTCCGGCTCCCTACCGACTGGGCTACGGAACCGACCCGCTCAGCTACCAATGTAACGATACCCCAAAAGGCGATGCCTCCATGCCTCGTTTCCGGCCTATAGACCCCGTCACGTTACATATTGAAGCCCACAGTGCCATGCTGCAGCCAGCATGCTAGCAACAACATGTTCAGATGCTGCACTGAGGATGGCCTGTTGCAGTGTAGCTCCACAGCACCAGCCGCGCACCTGGTTTGTGGTGCAGGCGTCAATGACGTGCTTCACGTGCGGGATGGTCACGCTGCTCTCTGCAGGGCAGCAGCACGAGTGCAGCCAAATGACATTTGTTGCTAACGCTGGCAGCTTGGAACCACAGAGCAGGCATGAGCCATGACCAAGCACTCTACAGTTTCAACACCCGCACATGGGCTGGTGTTGTTGCAGCCTGCTGTTTGTCACCTGCCACGTTTGTTGCCAGGATGACCTTCCTGCTGCCGGGCTCCACCGCTTGCTGCATGGCGGCCATGGCCTCGTCTATGTCCACAGAGGAGTGCAGCGGGAACAGACGCAGCCTGGGGCCACGTGGCAGCAGCAGCGGGAGCGGGGCGGCAGCAGCAGCGGTAGCAGGAATGCGCGTGGGCAGCAGTTGATAATATGCCCAACAGCAGGCACCAGGCAGTGTGCTTTGTTCAACAGTTGCTGATATGCTGATAGACAAAACGTGACACATGCAATGCCGCAGCTTCAGCATTGCTGACGTTCACACAGCTGCTGACGTTCACACAGCTGCAGCCTACAGGTTCCCAGGAGGTTGCTGCTGCACTTTGTGCTGCTGGAGCAGTGCCTGCACACAAGTAGGACCAACCTGTACCCCACCAAAAGTCACAAGGGCCCCCTCCCCCTACCATCAGCCTGAGCAGCCCAGCGCTGCTGCCGCACCTTGCTGCAGCCTCCCCTTCTGGTGTGCCCCGCTGTGCCAACTCTGTCAGCAGCCTGTGCAGCAGCTCCAGTGTCTTGTACGTGGGCAGGAACACCAGGATCACCGTCTCTGCGTCATCATCGTCACGGTGCAGCTGCAGCACCAGGTCGCGTACCAGCATCAGCATGGGAAGGCCCACCTGCGTGCAGCACACAAAGAACGTGCCAAGTGAAGCATGGCAGAACAGCAGGTGTTCACAGGTACCAATGCATCATGTCCTGGACTGATTGCTGCCGTGTGTGTATGTGTATGGCGTCAGGGTCAGCCATGCTATGCAGACCAAAGTGAGAGGGCAGCAGGTATACCATTATCGCAGGACAGGCGGCAATGATGAGAGTTGACTTCAGCACAAGTGCAACATGCAGCACGAACATGCAGCAAAATGTCAGGCACTGCCGCACCACCTGGGCAAGAGTGGTGTGACGCCTCCCGCCTTGTGCTGTGCCAGCACGGCCTGGTGCTGGCTGCTGTTGGCGTGCCAGGCCAGCAGCCTGGCCACAGCGCTCTTAAGGTACACCACCTGCAACGACAGCAGCGGCAACGGCAGCAGCAGTCACACATTCAACAAAGGTGCGGGTGATACATCGATATGCAGCCTGTGTGTCAGCATGTCTGCAGGTGTACACAAGCACCTCATCGCATCCAGCAGTGCACCAGTCACGCCTGACATCCAGTGATGCAAGACGGCAGCACACCCACGTGGCTGCAGAAGCCAAGCAGACAAGCCGCTAGCACCAGGGCACCCCTCTGCTGCTCCAGCCTCGTCACCTTGACTGTCTCCAGCCACTGCCCTATGGCGCTGCTGATGCGCTGCGCCAGGTCACACTGGATGAGGCTCACAAACTCGCCAGGCAGCTTGAAGTACTGCCTGGCAGCAGCAGCAGCAGCAGCAAGGGTCGAGGCAGCAACAGCAGCAACGAAGGGTGGGGCTATCAGGGTGCAATATGTGCTGTGTTGGACAGGCCTGCAGCATCAGTCATGGCGGCTGCAATGGTGGATAGGGTTGGTATTACTGCGGCACATACTGCCAAATTGCTGAGCAGCTGCGGCAGCTGCCAGACACAATCTGTGCCCTTGCGCTGCAGGTCAGCCCAGCAAAGGCAGTACAGCCCCACCCCGTCTCAGGCCGCCACACACCTGCTGTACTGCCACTACAATACGTGTGACATAACCTTGCGTTAACACATGCGGCTCACTTGTATCGCTCCACGTTTGCTGTTGCGCTCATAAGCACCAGCTTCAGGCTGGGCAGCTCCGCAGCGCCCCCCACTGCTGCTGCTGCTGCTGCTGCACCTGCTGCGCCTGCTGCTGCTGCCGCTGTTGCGCCAGGCACCATCATGGCGTGGATGCAGGCCAGCAGCAGGTCACTCTCCACGGAGCGCTCATGAAGCTCGTCGACAACGAGGCAGCTGTAGCGCTTGAGCGCTGCTGCACCCTGCAGCAACACAAACAAGAACCACAAGTCGTGGGTTGATCTCTGTCGTGATTCTTCCCATGCCCTGGCAGCGACGGACAAAAGGATGCAGCAGGGACAGCATCCAGCTTGCAGTTCTCTCTGTACACATACAATAGCAGCCTCCCGCAGCAAGGCCACCTCCACCTCCAACGATGCCTGCTGCAGACCCCCTCATTTGCACACCGTCACGCTGCTGTTGCCATCCCCCCCCTCACTCACGTTTGCCCTCAGCTCCTCCAGCAGCAGGCCAGCCGTGGTGAACAGGATTTTGGTCGTGCTGCAGGCCACGCTCTTCTGGCCGATCCTGAAGCCCACGTCATGGCCCAGCTCGCTGCCGGTGAGGCCAGCCACGTGGCGCGCAATGGCCACCACTGCCAGGCGGCGCGGCTGCGTGCAGATGATGGGGCCGTTGAGCTCCTGCTGCAGCAGCTGCGGCACGCGCGAGCTCTTGCCGCTGCAAGGAAATGCACGAGGGGCACACACCTGTTTCATGGGTGCTGATGGGTGACAGTGGCATGTGCAGCAGGATGTTCCAAGCAAGGGTAAGGGCATGGTTTGGCTGCATGACGAGCTGTCAATTGCACA
Source organism: Tetradesmus lagerheimii (assembly GCA_902809745.2). Taxonomy (NCBI): domain Eukaryota; kingdom Viridiplantae; phylum Chlorophyta; class Chlorophyceae; order Sphaeropleales; family Scenedesmaceae; genus Tetradesmus; species Tetradesmus lagerheimii. The sequence continues at coordinate 229,258 of CADDIJ020002473.1, read as the reverse complement.
TACTGTGTTTTTCTTGACAGTATGGCAGGGATGCTGCCGTGGTGGCTATGCTTCAGGTGGGAGCTGCTGCTGCTGCTGCTGCTGGTGTGTGGTGTGGCACCACTGCTGCTGCCACTGCTGCTGCCTGCATCTGGTCCTCACTGCAATGGCTGAAAGCATTGCATGCCACCTAACCGGAATAATGTCCGTTCTCGGCCATACGATTGCATGCAGTTCGCTGCATCTGAAACTATTGTGGGCCTGAGCCGCTGATGAAGTGCTATCTGTGCCCCGTCCTGCTAACCATCCCGTTCTCCCAATGATTAATGTCACTCTACTGGTATAAACGCTATCTTTGATTTTGTCAGCTACGCGATCTACCGGCAGCGAAGCCATCTGTGCTCTGTACTTTGCACACTAGCTCATTGGCACCTCCGTACGTGACGCAGCTCACGCTTCAAGACCCACTGCTGACGTTGTCGTTGTCAGTCTAGACTGCATTGCCTGCCGCAGGTGTGATGCATGGCGCCAAGCGAGTGCGCCTTCCTCAAACTCTGGGAAGGGTTCCCAAAGTGACCCAATTTTGAATGGAAAATATCTCAAGTTGCAGATGGTGCGAATGAAGGGTGCTGCGGCCCTATCTTACCAGGAGGTGGGTGAGTGTGTTCACAGACAGAGTGTCAAGCACCTTGTTGCTGCACGTCACTAGCCTGCTACCTGCAGGAAACCAGCTGGCTTGAACTGTGCAGTTCCCATGTGAAGGGGGATGGTGTGGCTGTGTATTGTTCAAACCTTACAGTGTCGGCGATTTCAGTGCTGTACTGTTTGTGTAAGGATGCGGCTAGCATACTGCAAGTTGACCCATGCAATACTTTTCACTACAAAGTCACCGCGTCCAATGCCGCTTGGCAAGTTCATCCTGGATACGGCAGCTGCAGTGACACGCGTTGCGCAAGGCATGCCCGCATGCCTTGCACTTGTGGCCCACCCTGCAGCACCTGTTGCTCATGTCTGCACACTGTGCCATTGTCTCTGCATTGTGGTAACCCCTTCTATGCATGTGTAACATGCAGCATTACAAAATCCAGTCCAAGCAGCACACAACTCGCATTGGGAGCCACTGACAGCACTGCCAAGTGTTGCCGCACAACCGTGCAATGCATTGCTGTCAACATACACTGCTATTTCCACCACAAGTCCAACATGGCTGGCAGTACCACACAGCCAGTTCAACGCTGTACATATGCAGCACCACCCGCGCATCAACCGCATGCCTGTTGCGCACCCACATGTTGCCTCACACAGGCTTTTGATCGTACACGTTTGATGCCCAGCACCCCACGCTCACGCGCAGCTGGCGTTAGCCACCTTGATGCTCTGCCCTGGCCACCAGCGAGTCGCTTTCCCGCCACGGCTGGCACCACCCGCCTGCCCACCAGCACCACCGCCAGCACCGCCACCCACCAGCGCACCCAGGCCACCGGGAGGCGGCCTCAGGCTGCCACGCTCCTGTGCTGCTGCATCGCCAGCAGCCGCAGTGCTGTTGTCAGCGCCAGCCAGCTGAGCAAGCTTGCGACGGGCTCCGAGGCCGACTGCGTTTGTCGCATTGCTGATGGTGCCGCCGACTGTGTTGGTGATGTTGCTGCCGATGTTACCAATGCCACCAGCGCCAGGAAGTGGAGTGGTTGCATTGCTGGCAGCGCCACCTACGGTGTCGCTGATGTTGCTGCCAATGCCACCTGCACCAGCTGAGCTGCCAGCAGTGTCGGTGGCGTTGGTGTCGAGGCCACTTGCGCCGGTGGTGTTGCCACCAATGCCGCCCACCGCAAATGGGCTCGCAAACCCACCTGTGCCTGCTGTTGCATTGCCCTCGGTTGTTGCATTGCCTGCGCCAGCGGTTGCATTGCTGCCAGCAGTTGCATTGCTTACGGCAGTGGCGTTGCTGCTGGCAGTTGCGTTGGTGGCATTGGCAACGCTGCCGGGTGATGCCAGCAGGGCAGGCAGGTTGGCCTGGCAGTTGGCCAGCACTGCCTGGCCGTTGTCGCTTGGGCCGCGCGCTTGGTACGTTGCAACGGTGGTGTTGGGTGCGGTCTGGTTGGCGCTCACAAGCGACACCTGCCAGGTGGATTGGGGAGCAGTTTGCAAGCATGCAAGCAGGCAAACAGATGAACAAGACGTAAGTACAGGCACACATCGAAGGGGTGACATCATGGGCCAGCGTCCAGGGATCTCCGCCGCACAGCATGAGGTGCTGCACTGTCACAGTACGTGATGGCAGCCACCGCGCATGGGCTGGGCGCATGCATCCTCTGACACCAGCACACACCATAATGCTAGGCATTAGCTGCAGCACTGCACTACACAGACAGTGCGCTGCAGGTCTGCGCTGCTGTAGGTGGCGCATATGTAAGAACTGGAGTGGTTGCTCGTGTAGGTGCACACCAGGACAGTGCTGACCACGAGTCTGCTGTGAATAAAAACTTGGAAGCAGCGCGTGCGCACCTGGGAGGGTGGCACGTGGAACACGTTGCGTGCCAGGGCGATGATGATGTCAGGCTCGCGGAAGGTGATCTGCAGGTGAGGGCGGCAGCGCGCAGCAGCAGGTCAGACAGAAGCCTGAAGGTGCAGCAGATCATGGCACAGCAACAAGTGATCGCCTTCCTAAGTCCACTGGGCCAGCATGCAGGCCCTGTCCGACTGCTGCACTTCATTGCCACTCGGATGAAGTCATGAATGCTTGCAGTCGATCGCAGGACAACAATCACAGTGATCATGCAGCGATGCGATCTGACACAAAACCGAGGCAGGGAGACACAGGCCACAGCTGCATGCTATTGACAGGACGCGTGCTGCACAGACCTGGCTGGCGTTGTTCTGGAACTCAACAGTCACGTTGGCAGTGCTAGCAGCATCCGCAGTCGCATTGCCAGCGCCTGCACCTGCACTGGCACCTGCCTCCTGCAGGATGCCAGCTGCTGTAGATGCTGGACCTGTACATCGTTACAAGTAAATATCAGTTCTGGTGGTGATCAGGATTGATCTTTGCAGCACAATCGCTCATTGCAGTGATCAAGCAACAACAGCTGTTGCTTCCTGCTACAGGAGGTCTCACCCTGCAGCAGGCTCCTGCTGAGCTGAGCATGTGTGCAGTGAGCCAGCAGCACCACTAGCAAGCACGATGTTCGCAACATCACCACGGATCAGTTCACTGCCGTACGCGTTTTCAAAAAGAGCAGCAGATGCTGGTGCAACCTGTCCTGAGGTGGATGGCAAATCGCAGCAGAAAAGAATGCTTGAGGCTTGCTATGCGTATTGGATTGAGGGCAGCTGCGTTTCGCTGCCTCGACGATGCAGATAATTTATGACGCGATGCGCCAGTCCAAGGATGATGCAACCAACCGCCGATGCACGAGGCCTGCGGGCAGTACTTTGAAATGTATCAAGCGTTCTGATTTTTTGAATGCCATTACAAGTCAGTACGGCCAGTGATCGGGATCGTCCCGGGTGCAGACTGGTAACCACCGGCTCATGCCTTGCACTCAGTTTGTACTGCAGCAGCACTGCAAGTACTGCAGCAGGCAGGGGCTTGCAGACTGCCTCTCGTGCAGCACAGACCAGACTTCCAAAGCTCGGCCAGACCTCGCCTCAAGACAACAGCATTACTTGCCTGATGCCATCAGTGGGCACGCCGGCGGTTTGGCACGTCAAACGCGTCGCAGTGAAGCATGCAGGGCTGCCCCGCCAAGAGTGTCAAACGGTGCTCAGTGGCTTGCGGATTGTGTGTTAAATTGACAGTTACATTGAAAGCTAGCAGCTATATACGCAGGTTATTGTACGTCACCTGACGTGCCATAGCATACTGGTGCTGATCAGCACATGGCATGTGTTGATATCACATGCAGCACGTGGCAGGTGCCCCTGCTGCCAAGAGCCCTGCCAGCTCAGAGCAGCGCCTGCTGTGCACCCAAAATCAACACAAAGACACTCAGCACATCACAATAATGATTAGAAGCACAGTAGAAGTGTCCTGCCACACCCAAACTTTGGGGCCCTGCGGGCTGAATGCTGGAGAGCTGCACATGTGCAACTTGCGTACGTACAGCTGGCAGCGCAGCAGCCAGCGCCTTCAACCTGCTGCAAGGGCCTTGCAGGTACATGGATGCACTGCTGGACCCAACCAACATACAGCCACTAGCGGCATAGCCTGGTGCGTACAGCGCTGCACCATCGCATAACCTAGCTGGCGAAGCTAGCAAGTATGCATAACAAGCCTCGAGACACAAGACCCACAGTGCAGACAAGAGGGTGCAGGCATGCATGGAATGCACGGCCCACAACCCTGCAATTCAACAGTGCAGCACAGCTCTGCAATGCCAAGTTATCTGGTACCAGACACAATCAGGAGCACAAAGCATGCTGCATACACAACTGCACATGAGCTGCAATTTGCCAAGAGTGCTGAAGATAGCCGCCCATTGAATTCCATCACCAAACATGCCACAGACCCTGCACACAAGCCGCAAGTTTGAACAGCGGAGATAGACTCAACACCACTTACAATGCCTGTTTTAGGCTGAAAAGCAGGGCAAACGGAAGTACTGAAGGAATGTGCTGCCAGCTGGCGCCAGGCCAGTGCTTCCGCAATCGAATTCAAGTACATGTCTGCTGACAACCGCCCTTGTTGAATTTCAGTTCTAACAAGTTAGAGTATAACACTTGGCAAGCAAGGGTCGTACACACACAGTATATATGGCAAGCATCATGCTCAAAGAGCGCAGCTGTACAGATCAAGCTCATGGCACTTTGTATTATCAGCCAACGTCGGATATCCCTTGACACACACTCAAGTACCCGCATAACTTTGACCAACCCCTTCCCAGGAAGCATATCAACAACGCTGCCCTGCAAAGCCTCTGCTCTGGCGGTCACTGGACAAGATGAGCAAGGATGTGCAACCTGGTCAGCTTTTTGCTGACTAGTTTTGCAACAGCACACACTACACCAACACGCACTCCCTGATATGCTATGATAGCTGCAGCTGCTGCTCACAGCAAGGGCGCAGCTGCAGCAGCTGCTGCCGCTGCAATGCTGCGCAGACGCAGTGGCTCCCTGCCTTCCCGCACCACACCTACTGCTGCTGTACTGCCATTCTCATCTCCAAACTTGCCATACCGGCCCCACCTGCGCCTTACCGCATCTGTCACATGCGCTACATCATCATCAGACGCGTGTTCGTGTACACCAGCAGCTGCTAAACTTGTTGCTGCTGCTGCCACCAAACCACTCTCATCTATGTTTGCTGCTGCTGCTTCCTGCAGCTGTCTAGCAGCAGCCCTAGCCTGGTCCTTGGCGCTGTGCGGCTGCCCTGTGTTGATTGGCTGTCCACGCTGCAACTCTATGGGATGGTCCACCATCTCCCAGCTGCTATCACGCTGCAGGTCAGCTGCCTCTGACAACGCCCTCAGCCCTGCTGCAGCTGCCATGGCATCAGCCTCTACTGCCTCCCAGCACATAGCACAAGCTGGCGCTGTGGCGCTGCGCTGCAGCACGCTGCTCCTGCAGTGCAGCATCAATAATGCCCAACACAGCTCAGTCATAATTCAGCTACTGCAACACAACACAACATGCTGGCACCTGCCCACTTGGCGGCAGTTCCAGCTGCTGTGCATCTGCATGTTGTGGACCAAGCAAGATTCTGCGCATCGTCCAGAAGCCGCACATGCGACCTTCCCATCATCCGCTAAGGCATGCATGTCTGCAGCTTACACCCATCGCCCATTGCCTACCTGTGGCAGCCCCGCACCCCCGCATCATGCAGCAGGTGCCGCGCAGCGGACAGTGTGCGGTCCAGCACAGGTGCAGCCGCCAGGCGTGCCACGAGTGACCTGCCGCGCGCCCTCAGCAGCAGCGCCAGCTCAGCGATGAGGCAGTGCTTGCTGGCACTGTCCAGCAGGAAGGCTCCGTGGTACAGGTGCGGCTTGAGGATCACCTGCAGCACATTGCCACAGCAAGCATCGTTGCTCTGCTTGCTTGTGGTCTATTGGGCAGTCACAAACAAGAGGGGGCATGCTGAAACACCAGCGGTCAGTCTTGGATGCTGATCATTGTCTGCGCCGCGTGGGCATGCAGGTCACCATGATGAGCACACCCCTGGCACGTCGTTGTATACACCTTTCAGTTCAGCTGTGTATACACAACAGCAGCAGCAGCTGCAACAGGCGCCTGGCCCCACCTTGACGTGGGGCGTGGTGGCGGCCAGCATGCGCTGCACCACCTGCGCTGACAGCAGCGCGTCGTTGCCGCTGAGCACCACGCACGCGTTGCGCGGCAGGTCAGCGAACCACAGGTTGATGTCGGTCCAGTAGAAGCCGCGGGAGAAGGTCGCTGCGATGTGGATGTCGCGCGAGGCAAACCACAGCAGCATGTCCATCAGCAGCACGCCAGGGCTGCAGGAGCAGGCAGTTTGCAGACAGGTTGAGTGGGGTCCAGGTGAAAATCGGCAATCATGCAAGTATGTGATGTACGCAGCGTGCCACAGCAGCTTCATCATATGTATACTGCACGTCACTAAGCAAGGCTACGCGCAGAGCAGACTTGAGGCCTTTCCACGCTGGCTCATAGCCTCCTGGCCAGCCGGGCACTCACCGCTCCCAGTCCAGTTGCTGCCTGCTCCGGTAGAAGAAGTTGTGCAGCAGGTTGGGCATGAACCTGCAGCCAGACAAAGGAGGTGGGCACTTCGTACAGTCACAAGATTGGAGACAGCCTCAATAATCTGGTGATGCACGGTTGCTACAGCACCGTTCAGCAGGCTATACGAGGGGCCAATTGCATGTGCTATGGTTGCTAAGCGGCGACCTGTCAACCATGCATTGACTGCGGCCGACACATGATGGTCCTGCTAGTAGCGCGGCGCTGCTGTGCATGGTGTCCCTGCACTCACATGGCCAGGCAGACCGGGTCGATCAGGCACAGGCTGTCCACGCGCTGCTTGTGCAGGGCGTTCAGCTTGCTGGCAATGAACGCGCCCTGCAGCAGCACCCAAGGCAGCAACAAAAACAGGGGCATATCAGCTCCTAGATTCAGAATCAAGGGTAGATTCAGAAGCAAGGGGCGGAGGCCGACATATCATACGAGCATCGTGGCATGACAGCAGTCAACCAGACGGTCTCTGCTGATGTACCCACTCTCGCAGTAACCCAAACTGCCTGGCAGCGATCAAGCCGTCTCACTGTTCAGCAGATTCCTGCGCCTGATGCATCTCAACAAACATGCGTGTCCAGCCCCAAGGCCTGCCGCTGCCCAACTCACGTATGAGTGTGCTGTCACGCATACGCTGGCGATGCCCTCCCTGTCAAGCACCGCAATGACGCCAGCAGTGATCTCATCAACAGATGGCAGGTGCGAGCTGAGCAAACACCACCAGCAGCAGCGGCAGCAACACACAAAGGCAGCGCAGTTAACCCAAGTTTTGTTGGCAGACGCAGGCCCCACCTCCACTGCAAGTGCTGCAGCAACTGGCACCTGCTGAACACCACAAGAGCTGAAGCGGTCCAAAAACGGGCACACAGTCAGCTGTCAGTCAGTTTCATTCTGCTGCTTCCAACACACGAGGCACTCGCAACAACCTCACCACAGCCGCAGCGACACGTGCTTGCACTCCACCAGCACCACGGGGTGGCCCAGGCCTATCACGTGGCGCAGCATCTCCAGGTAGGGCAGCAGCCCACCCACGCCGTGTAGGAACAGCACAGGGGTGGCCACGCTGCTGCCCCCAAAGCTGACAGCATCCTGCAGAGGATTGCTGTCCAGCCCTTGGCCTGCTGCTGCTGCTGCTGGCTGGTGTGCGGCAAATGGGCTGACGCTGGGAGCTGCTGAAGGCGGCGTGCACTGCGCAGTGCTGCTGCTGCTGTTGTTGCCGCAGCCCAAGGTGTAGTAACCCAAGCGCCTGGCGACACAGCAGACGGCAACAGGATGCACAGTACATGTCAGCACGTGTAGGCTGTTGGCGTGGCTCCACTTGGGCAACAAACTGTCATCCACCATGAGCAGTCATCTGTCATGCTGGAAATGCTGTTCCAAGGTTGTAGGACACAACAAAAAAACTGTTGACTACTCATATCCCAGTAACCAATGTTGTTAAACGTAGCAGCTGAGTATACACCAAGGCTGCTCACCCCAGCCGCTTGTACTTGAACCCCAGCGCAGCCAGTGTCACATGCTGCGCCGCCGCCAGCAGCTCCGTGAGCGCGTATAGCAGCAGCGGGCGGTGCTGCGCCTTGAGCGGCTCCCAGAGGTGGCTCATGAAGCGCAGCCCCGCGCTGTGGCCGGGCGCAAACGTGAACCCCAGCACCTCCTGCAGCTGGTCCACCATGCGCGCTGGTACGCCTGACAGCTCACCAACCATCTCCTCCCTGCAGGCAATCACATGTACAGCAGGTAGCTGCGGTTGAAGAAGAGGATCCTGTCTAGCTGTAAGTGACACTTTGGTTGCATGAGTGCATGAGGGGTGGTAGCCAGTTGTGCTGCATGCTGCTGTAAGGATGTGACAGGACCCGTGTGGAGTGACAGCCGCATGTCTGTTGCTCCAGTATGTGCCAAACTCAAACAGCGGTTTTGGAGCAGGTTGCTGGATGGCAGTGCATGCTGCTAGTGCCAGCACCCGCGCTTACCTCTTCTTGTAGTAGAAGCCGTACGCCTGCAAAGACACACATCAGAATGCCAACACAGCAGCGCAAGTCAGTGTCTCAGTGGCAGTAGGAGCAGAACAGCAGCACGTCGTCATGGAACAACAGGCTGTACATGCTGGCAATAGCAGTGCAACGTTCTCGTCTCACCAGCATCTCTTCAACGTTGCCTCGCTTGATGTCACTGACATCAGCTGCATTGACGAACCAGTGCCTCAAGAAGCCCCAGGCATCAGCCCCCTGTATGCTGCCGCCAGCTGTGCTCAGGTGCAGGAAGTTCCTCCAGGCCCTGTCAGCATCTGCTGCTGTGTACCCCGCCGGGCAGCAAGGCTGCGGTATGGCGTTGAGTTTGATGTACAGTTTGCGATAGTAAAACAGGTAGAAGCAGGCCTCTGTCACTGCGATTGCAGCTGCATGGAGGGTGACTGGCAGCAGCAAGGACTGCAAGGATGTCAGCCATCTCCAGCAGCTAGCCACAACCCATGCTGCAGAGACTAAGAATAAAGACAAAATCCCCAATCCTCGAGCTCTGCCTTGCAGCGGCACCGGAGTGCTGATCATGCGACTGCTGATTGCGGACGCGCACGGGCGCAACGCACATGCAGTGCAGCAAGAACGATATGTTTCTGAGCTGTGGCACCAGGATTGTGTTGAATATGCTTCGGGAGTAAACCGAACAGCAGTAGTACTTGCTGAACGGTGTCGAGTCAACAATGCTTGCGGTGTTCCTTCAGGAAACCACAAACAAACGATAGGGTGACACAAAGCATGATCCGTGAGCTGTTACTATTGCCATGGTCGTTTCATCCCGTAAGCGGCAAGTCATGCCCGCCCGCCTTCACAGGATGCATAAGGAACACACCGCCACAATCGGCAATTGACATCGTGATTGAGTTTTTATAAATGGTTACGATCCCAATCGAACAGTACCGGTACTGATGGTTGTCTTCCATCAGTCTTGATTGCATTCGCCGGCAGCTGGCCTGACAGACAGGCTGTCGCTATCAGGTGCTCCACAGGACGCGCAGAGCATGCAGCAACATGCTGGTCAAGTCACTTCATAAATATGATGCTCATTGCTGGCGGACATGCGTTGTATGCTACAGCTTTTGGTTGTACTGCTGCTGCTGCTGCTGCTGCGGGTACTGCTGCTGTCGCTGCCGCCGCCGCTTGTGTGGGAACGCCGCCCACCAAGCGTCAGGCAAATCCAGCATCGCACCGAACTCAGGTGTTGGGGCCCCAAACAATTTCTTTGGCTGTGTTGCCTGCGGTGCACCTTGCTGCTGCTGCTGCTGCTGTTGCAACCCAGTGGGAGCCAGCTGTCTGGCCAGGTCAAGAGCGTCCAGCAGAGCTCCCCTGCACCAGCAAGACACCAGCAGCAACATGAGCTTGGGGTCACGTCAAACCAGGCACACTTCTGTTCGTTTCTGCTGTTTTGCCAGGTTCCAGAGCCTCACCTAGGCACACCTGTCGCCTGACCTCATGAGTGATCACAACACAACACATCACCAACACATCATCGACACATCATCCGCCAGCTCACCTAGCGCCAACAGCTGCAGCATCTAAGTTGTCCAAGCTTGCAGCAGGCTGCAGCAGCATCTCCTGCATATGTGGCAGCACCATGTGCCCCATCTGCGCCACCGCAATGGAAGCAGCCTCTGCATCTGCTGCCTCCCCAACTGCTTGCAGTGCCTGCAAGCTGTAGCTATTGAACGGCCCCAGCACAAACATAAGCGCTATTGCTTTACAGCACACCAGCTGCTGCAGAGGACCCCAGGTAGGGATTGAGCATCCTAACACTCCCATGAGTTGGCTACCTTGCCGCTGCTGCTGCTCTACCTGGCTGTCTATATCACCCACAAACAGTGGAGGTAGCCCCAGCATCTGAAAGAGCTGCTGCTGCTGCTGCACCTCCTGCTGCTGCTGCTGGCTGGCTGTGTCACCCACAAGCATTGGAGGCAGCCCCAGCATCTGCTCTGGCTGCTGCTGCGGCTGCTTCACCTCCTGCTGCTCCCCCTGCTGGTGCTCCTGGCTGCATGTGTTACCTACAAGCAGCGGCAGCAGTTCCATCGTCTGCTGAAGCCGCTGCTGCTGCTCCGCGTCCGTGCTGCCATCCAACCCCAGCAAGCGCTGAATATCCTGCTGCGACAGCGGCTGCTGCTGCCCTTCGAGATCCCGCCAGCTGTCCGCGTGCTCAAAGAGGTACATCTGATCTGACACTTGATGTTTTATATGCTGATCTATCTGGTCAGCGTGATCACCAAAGACAGCTGCTACCTCCGCAGGGTCAGCAAGGCCTGCTGCCTCCCACCAATCCTGCCGATCAGCAAAGCAGCTCTGCAGCGGCTGCCACAGCTGTCGACTGCTGCCAGCTGCTTGGTTGCTGCTGCCTGCTGTGCCATCAGCAACTCCTGCTGCTGCTGGCTCATTGCTGCTGTCAGCTGCAGCTTCTGCTGCTAGCTGCACCAGCAGCATTGACAGCAGCGTCCATGGCTGAGTCAGCGCAGTCGTGGCAGCAGCTGCTGCACAACCGTCAACGTCCTCATCCTCGTCATCTGCTGCTGCTGCTGCTGCATCCAGCGCTGCTGCGTCCAGGTGTGCCAGCAGGCCGCGCACTGCACTGGCAGCGCAGCTGCTGCAGTGGCCGGACTGCTGCATGAGACCTGCACAGCACACAGCAGCCAACTCTATCAAACCATAACATCGCAAGATGTCAGGTGAAGCAGCTGCGCAGCCCCTGCAGCTGATAGCATTGTCACCATGCTGCAGCTGCACATCGCCACCTATAGGTTTTGGCATCCACGCACACGTTTGCAGCACTGGCACAGCACCTGCGCAGATAGCACGCAGCTCAGCCCACCTTGCACAGCCCCTAGCGCCCAGGGGTCCCCAAGCACCACTTCCAGGCACAGCGCAACATACTCGTGCACCACTGCATCACTGGCGGCGCCAGCAGCAGCAGCAGCAGCAGCACCAGCATCATCAGCATCGGCATCTGCAGCACCATCTGCACCGGCAGTATCTGCAGTAGCAGCAGGCGCAGAAGGTGGCAGCTGCTGTTGCAGCAGCAGCGCCAGCAGGCTCAGTGCTGCAGGTGACCTGCCTGAGGCGTCCACTGCTGCGCGTGCTGCGTCTGCTGCCTCGGGTGCCCTGCCTGACAGCACCAGGCTGTGGCACAGCAGCAGGCTGGGCAGCGACGCTGCAGGGTACACGTCAAGCGCCCTCTGCGCGTGCAGAAGCAGCAGCCGCACCACAGTTGTGTTGGATTCTGCATATGCTTCAGCGCAACTAAGCAGCAATGTTAGGCATGCTGCTTAGCACACCAGAAGCATGCCGCACAACACAAACGTCCTACAATGTGGTTCATCTGCACATATCAACAAATATGCGTAAACAAGCAGCTGAGCAACTGCGTGGCAAGTGCCCTCATCTGTCTTCAGCAAACTGTTCAGCAGCTGCGTCCCACCTGCAGGTGCTTGATGGCATCATCCAGGTCAGCCTGGCTGCTGCTGCTGCTGTTGGCATTGCCGCCAGCTGCAGCTGCAGCTGCAGCACCAGCACCAGCACCAGCAGCTTGCCTGGGCTGCAGCGGCAGCTGCAAAGGGCCCAGCATCTCTTTGCTGCGCTGCTGCTGCCTGTCTGCTCTGCTGCGTGGTCTACCCTGCTGGGCAGCAGTAGCAGCTGCTGTGCTGCTGACGCCTAAAGCCTGCTCCATCCTGCAACCAGGCAGCAAACAGACAACACAGCACAACAAATTAGATGAGATTCACTGGCTTTGCAATCGAAACACAGCACCGCTCAGCACGCTTCAGGCTTTGCACGCAGCGGGCGCCTGCAGCGCGCCAGCTGCTGCCTGCTGTCATTACCACCACCCGTGCTCTACTGCTGCATATAATCAATGCTTCTGGTGTGAGCCAGTCCAAGCAGAGCCGCGCGCACCATGCCCTGTGCTTCATGTACGCGGCCAGTGCTGCCATGTGGTAGGTGAAGCTGGCATTGGGCCTGCTGCTGTGACGCGACAGCTCATGCGACAGCAGCGCCAGCCCCTGACGCACCTCCTCAGGCCGACTCTGCAGTGCAGCAAGGTATGATCAGCAGCATCAGTAACGAGTGTTTGGCAGGCGCAACCACAAGGGTGCAGCAAGCCCTATGCTGCTGAGCACGCTGAGCCGCTGTACCTACGGATGCAGTGTGCCCCTACAGCAAGGCAGGCTGCTGCTCGCTACACCTACAACTGCTGCTACAGCACCCTAACCGCCGCTGACAGCTGCCCCTGCAATCTGCATTGCACCGTGCCGTGATCCTATTAAGGCTGCTTGTATTGCGCCCACAGCTGCTGCTGCTGCTGGCGGCTCACCAGGTTCCAGTGTGCCACAGCCAGCTCAATTTGTGCAGCCTGGCGCATGCCCGTCTCATGCAGCAGCACTGCAGCCACCTTGCGGATGACGCGCTTCACCTGCAGCAGCAGCAGCAGCAGCAGCCAAACATTGACAGGGGTTGCTGCATATATTCTGTAGCAAATTGTGAGCTGCGACTGGCGGTTCATTCTAATATACTTGACCGGGCACCAGCTGCTGAAAGACATCGCTGACAAGCACAACAGGAACGGGCCTGACGCATGCGGCATCAACACGTTGCTGCTGCTGCACAACAACTACCTGCGCTGCCTGATTCAAGCGCCAGCTGCTGCTACAGCAAGCATACGCCAGGAGCCCTCCTGCTCCCTGCGCTGACGTGGCCTACGTTGGACGCACCTGCTCATGTGCCACTGTGTGCTGCCGCAGCACCTCCAGCGCGTTCCACATCGCCTCCACCAGCAGCTGGAAGGCGGGGCCCACCGCAGCGGCTGTGTTGGAGCTGGCAATGCCCTCCGGCTGCAGGCAACAGAGCAGCCATGCAACACAACACAATATTGAGGGGACACAAGGTCGAATGTCGCGTGCAGAGGCTGTTCCAACGCATAGCCTTGAGAAGCCATGAGCACCTGCACAGCAAACTGCTGCTACCCCCGTTGCAGTGATTGCACATATCCTCATGCTGCTGGTGCTGCCGCAGGTGCGGCTGGTGGTGCTGCTGCTGCCAGGTTTGCCTGCTGCGTGCCGCACCTGGCAAGCCAGCAGCGCTCCCACAGCCCCTGCAGCTGTGCAGTAGTCACAGCGCAGCATGGCGTGCCGCATCACAGCACCCAAGTTCAAGCGGTACTGCCGCCGAACCTGCACCAGGACACATGATTGATAAGCAAGCAATCCTACGTAAGCACGACTGACAGTGCACTGGCATGAATCGCCGCAGTGTACATCTGCTTGAAGCTGTCTGCCATGGCTTTGCTCACCCTAGCTACGTTTCTGTACTCTTCTAGTGCAAAGGTTTGCAGCTTCTGTCTTGTGTCTTCTATCTCCTCCACATCTTCTGCATCACCGCCCTCCATTGCTGGTCCTGCTGCTTTTGCTGCTGCCACCCCTGCTGCTGCTGCTGCTGCGGCCGTCTCTCAACTGTCTGCTCGCGATATGATCGTGAGGAAACATTCAGTCAGTTTACTTAGAAGAGGTGACGCAGCTTGCTTGATGACACGCCATGCACTCCACCACGACGTTTGGCATGCAGCTTTCGCCGAGCGTGCTGATAGCAGCTGAGCTCAATACGAGATGTACATTGAAGTTACATAAAGTGCATAACCGATGCAAACAAATGATAGCGTGCAGTGGCAGCTGCTCTACACATCTGACAGCTGAGTGGCCACCTGTATAACACACTTGAAAGCTGCTGGGGTGACACAGCAGTAACTTGCAGATCGGGAATCTCTGAATGGGCGCGAAGAGCAAATGCGAGAGGGTAGCTCCTGGATTGGCAGTAACGTGTGCCTGCTGGCAAACTATCCTGTCTTGTGCGTTGCTGGTCTGCAATCAGCGCAGTATACTTGGAGCAGCACCATACTTGCAGGTGTCCCATCTATCACCAGAATGGTTTCCTTTGTTGTTATTGGGACCTTGAAACAGCACTGCTAGCAGGTGCACAACCAGAAGGTGCACAACTTACAGTGGGTGCAGCTCAATGATACAGCAGCGCTGCTAGCGCACGCGTCACACTGCGACAGACGCATATGCATGTCGCTGACTTTCTGCACCAGATGACCTCATAGTACCAGCGCAGCCGCAATCATGCAGTACAGAGCATGCACATCATGATGTTGCCGGAGCCTTTTGGCCTGTGAAGATCTGTACCAGCCGGCCGCTGCCAGGTCACCACCGTCTCCTTGCGTTCCGGCACCGCTAGACAAAGATCAAGTCACTAGTATGGTTTATAAACGTGTTTGTGTTTGGCTGACTGAGCCCTTGCGCGTTGGCATGTCATAGCATAACTTCGCGCCATGCTCGACAACATCATTCCGTCTGCATTCGCAGCACTCTGTGCTCTGCAGCTCTTCTGGCATTTCTCACACAGATTTCTGAGTTGAAGAACGTCTTGCAACCAATTGCCGCATGAATTGAGCCCGACAGCAGTCTTGTCCTGCCCAACCTCGCCCTTCAACGCGTGCAAGGCGCCCAGCAGCCATGAGCCCTGCAGCTGTGGTCCCCGTCGGGGACCTAGATATGCTGCCACCGCGTAAGGCCATGCCCAGCGACCTCAGCGTGCAGGTGGCGGAGCTGGGCGCAACGGGGAAAGCAGCTCCAGCATTCGACTACGTTGGCAGCATCAAGAAGCACCCCCAGCTGTCTGCTTTGGAGAAGCAGTCGCTGCTGTGGGTGCTGGCGCAGTCGCCGTGCTTCCACCGGCTGATTCAGCCTGCTGACATTGGCGGGCACGCCATGCCGGACTGGGTCAAGTGCACGGGATCGGGCATGCTGGGCATTCAGATATCGCGACAAGATCCGGTTGCACCGGAGCGGGTGTACAAGATGCGTGGCATTGCAGAGATCCCTGCCAGCACAGAGGTAGGCAGCACCAGGATGCAGCGCAGCTGCTGGGCAGCGTGGGGTGCCACAGCAACACTGCCATGCAGTGCAGGCTGTTGCGGCAGCTGCATGCAGCTCTGATAACACAGGACCCGAGCCTGCAGCTGCAGGCACATAGGTGGCCATGTGGCGCTAGCACCAGCAGCTGGTGTCAGCAGCAGCCTGTGCAAGGATACTGCCCAGACTGAAGATCTCTCCACTGGTGGCGTCAACAGCTTGCCGCTGGCATTGACACAGGATGTAAATAGTTGAAGTTTTTTGGGTTCTCAAAGCAGCCACGTCTTCAGCCCATCAGGGCGCACATTGCTGCCGCCGCCAACGACGCTGTACATTGCCGCCCCTGCTGCTGCTGCTGCCGCTGCTGCAGGTGACGTATGAGCTGGTGACGGAGTTTGAGCACATGCAGAAGTGGGACAAGATGCTGCTCAACCTGCAGGTGCTGGAGCGCTCACCAAAGCAGTACCCAGTCCTGCGCATTGGCACCTTCATCAACACATACGGCGTGCCAGGTGGGATGCTGTCAATGCCGGCAGCGGTGGCAGCGCGGCAACAGCAGCAACAGCAGCTATGGCGCCGGCCACAAAGGCATACCTATACCATTGTTGTTGCTGCAGCACTGCTTCCCTTCTGACAATGAGCACGGGCAGCCGCAGGCACTTTTGCTGTGAAGATGCTCCTGCGCAGAACCTGCAGCTCTTAAGCTGCAAGTGGAGATCACACTCGCCCTGGTCTAACACATCCTGCCAACTTCGCAGGCTACCCAGCTATGGCGGAACCTCACTTTTGATCAAACCCCTGTCTTTGGCTGCTGCCTGGCTGTTTACTGCAGGCATGTCATGGCTGTTCAACGAGCGCGAGTTCTGCTGCAGGGGCGTGGCAGCGCACTTCCCTGACGGCACGCGCGCGCTGGCAGTGTACACTCCCTGCGAGGCGCACCCCAACGACAAGGGCGTGAGCAAGCCGCGCACCATCCGTGCACACATGGGCGTGTCAGGCTACGTGGTGAGCCCGTACGCGGATGAGAGCCGGCAACACCTGGGCGATGACAAGTGCCAGATCACCATGGTGCTGCAGGTGGACCCCATGGTGAGGCGCAGCTGGCAGCAGCAGCAGCAGCAGCAGCAGCAGCAGAGGCGGCAGTTTCTGGGATGTCATCTTGCTGTGGGCACCAGCAGTGGCAGAAGCAGCAGCAATCGCAGGATTTTCAGCAGCACCAGATAGCGTCTGTGCCGCGAAAACAGCGGAGCATTAGCTAAAAAGCAGCCGACAGCAATTGGTTCTCTTAATTGCCTGTTACTCTGCAACAGGAGATCAAGTGCTGCCAGAGATATTTGGTGCAGGTCATGCAGCCGTGTTGATCCTTGCAGTGCCTAACAGTAATCGGCTACCTTTGTTCTGCTGTTGACATGCTGCTGCTACCACTGCTGCTGCTGTGCAGGGGAGCGTGCCGCTTCCTGTGTATAACGCAGTGAACATGATGATGCCCATGAACCTGCAGCGCGTGAAGATGGCAGCAGCAAAGCTCAAGCCGGAGGAGAAGGCAGCCATGCTGCAGCGGCAGCTGCAGATTGTGGCAGCATCAAAGGCAGAGGTGGCGGCGGCTGCAGGTGGCAAGGGCAGCAAGGGCAGCAAAAAGGCTAAGTAGCATACGAATGCCTCGGTGACTGAGCAGCAGCTGTGGCATGCTGTTGGGGTGCTGCCAGAATGGATCTGCCTTGTGCAGTGCTGTGCAGCTTGGGCTGGTAGCAGGCAGGCAGGCGTATTCATGGCGTGGGTGATGCTGTAGCACTTGTACTTACAGGGTTGGGCAACACAACAGGCAGCAGAAAGGGGGCAGGACAATTGCCTGTAAAGTCAATAGCGCAAGGGCAATATATGTTTATCAGACTGATGGGCGTTACTGTGCTGTCATGCCGAGTTTGCAGTCATTGCAAAGTTCGCAATACGCTTCTCAGAGTGTACTATATAGGCTGGGCCGCACCATGCACAGCAGGCATGTAAAGCGATGTTGCTGTTGCATGGCTGCATGTTTTTTATGTTTGACTTGGCCGCTGAAGCCCCCCTCTGGGGCAGTGCAGGGTATGCTGCGGCAGGTGTCAGCTTGCAGGAGGTGGGTTGAGGGTGGCTGTCCACAATGCAGTTGCTGACATCGTGGTGGCACCGTGCTGGCATCGTGGCGGCTGATCGAGCTAATGCGTGCAAGAATCACATCAACCGTCAGGTCAGGAAGCTGCATGCAGACACAATTGTTTGTGAATCACTGCAGCACTCTACTTTGAGCCGTTACATCACGCATGTTCACCCTACACATGCTGATGCCATGCGTTTTAAAAGGGCTAGGCCCTTTTTGTGTTCTGGTGCGCCAACGCGTGGTATTGAGTTGCTGATGCGTGTTCGAATGGGCCGTCTTTGCGTGCATGAGCGTACCAGTCGTTATGGCGGCAGCAGAGCTGATTCTAACACAGCATGTCCTGCTTGTGGTCAGGGTGTTGAGTCTTTGTCACATCTGATGTTTGATTGTCCCGCTACTTCTGCTCAGAGGGATGCTATGCTTGATGAAATTCGGTCTGTTTTGCGTGATGTTGCTGGCGGCGCTGAAAAATTGCGCAATGTGTTGTCGTTGACTGATGCATCCACTAAGTTGTTGCATTTTGTTTCTGATGATATTTGTGGTAGTAGGGGGGTGTGCCGAGTGATATCTAGGAGCATTGCTGAGTATCTTGTCCAAGTTCGGGATGTGCGTAATAATTGCAAACACAATGGAGCAGTGCTCCCTCTTTCTTCCGCTCCTGAGGGGCGCGGGGCTGATGGCGTTGATGCTATGGCTTAATGGGTAACATGATGATGATGATCGTGGTGGCACTGCATGAGAGCTGCATGGCAACTCTTGAGATCTCACCATCAACAAAAGCTCAACTCTTTGATAATGTCTGCGACTGTAATGGAGCTCATAGTGCTTTTGATGCTCGAGTGAGAGGGCGATTTTTGTGAACAGCAATACAAGCCATGTCAAGTGCCGCACAAGGTGTGAAATTATGCGAGTTTCTTGAAGGCGTTTTTCAATATGTAACAAGACTGTGACTTGCTGTAGGGAACATGCTTCGTCTGTTGTCCTGCTTCGATCGTTACAGGTTCAACACCCAGATATCGGCTTAGACAAGGTTGCCAGTGATCAAGCATGATATGCCAGGCAGCCCGAGAGCACAACGGCAATGCTAGTGATGGTGGCGAAACCGCCATCAGTCACGGTGACGCCAGTAACTTGCATTCTATTCCTGACCGTACTGAGTGGCCAGCACCCTGCAGCTAGCACGTGTTTCAGTGCAGCTTATGACCACACACTCTTGCATGATGATGAAAGCTCACAGATGCTTGTTACACTACTGTCAGAGTCACACTTCACCGCTGTCCAAGCCAAATACTGTTGCTGCTGGCAGCACAAGACATAGCAGTGCAGATCATGTATAAGTACACCAGCACAGACACTAGCCTTCCGAAGGCAGCCTGAGGCTGTACGGCACAGCACAGCACGTGCGCGGTGCACAGATGGCAGCCAAAACCCCGCTTGTCACTGCATGACACACATCATGCACTGCAACAGTTCAACCAGCTTGTCACAGCTCAACCTCGACTGGGAACCAGGGCCGTCAGCTGTGAGAAGAACGAACCAGTGTACTGCAGCAGCGACAAAATGCTTGCCAAGTTCAGGTTCACGCTAGCTCCGGACAGGGGAATGAACTTGGAAAGGCTGGTGATCAAGCCCATGCCACTCTGCAGCAGGCCAGCCATTGAAGGTGCAGCTGAAGTCGTTGTGCTGCTGCCAACCAGCAGGTTGCCCACGGTCTTGACTGCATTGAGGAGGTTGTTTACTGCGCCCGCATCTGATGCAGTGGCAGAGTCAGCCAAGAGGCTCCTGGAACCGGCGGCAGTGGATGTTGACGCCGAAGAGATGGTCTGGAATGCATTGAGCAGGCCAAAGATGCCGCTGCTGCTTGTGGACGCGCTGTTGCCGATGTTGACCAGGGAGCCAACCTGCCTCAGGGCTGTGAGGAACTGCGGTTGGAAGCAAGACAAAAATGCCGTATGTTCATTTTAGGTACATAACGTCACATTCAGAATGCCACATGCAGCACAATCATGCCAGCCACTGTTGGTCTCAGGCGGAAAAGTCTTGGTGCGCATTTTGACCAAGAACAGCAGCATCGCCCCTTGCAGGATACACACCTGGGCTGGGTCAGGCACGGCCACAGACTTGTTGGAGGGGTTGACCACAGCAGCAATGGTCTCCATTGAGTCCTTCAAGGCAGATAGCTGCTGAGGCAGGCCGGCCAGTCCTGTCTTGAGCTCCGTGCCCAGGTTCTTGGCGAGATCAACATAGTTGTTGGGATTGATCAGGCCGGCAACGCCCAGGTCGCCAGCATTGTCGAAGGGCCACAGAGTGGATGGCGCACCTGCAGATAGCCAAAGTGGGCAAAGCGGAAGCAGCAAGAGGTTGAAGTTACTACCTGCAGGTAGGCCTTTCCTGCAAGAGGTTAACAGCAGAAAGTATGATGCACCAAGCAGCTGTGCAGCTACTCCAGCTGTTGAAGATCCAGGGCAACCATAGATATCGCTGTGGTTCCTGCGCCATCTGCTGGAGTGGTCACCAGGACACTTGGACTTGGGGCACATGAGCACTTGAGACACAAGCATGGGGAACGCCTGGAAATTGTAGTTGGCTGATGTGTTGGACGCAGCAGACGCGCTTGCAATCCTGAACACTGCACTGCCAGACGTTGCAGCAGTGCAGGGCACGGTGAACTTCAAGCCAACAGAGGAAGCGCCGGTGCTGGTGGTGGCGCGATTGAGGCAAGGAGCTGCCGTTCCTGCAAAGTTGCCCACAGAAGAGCTGATACTGTAGACACGCTTCTCTGGGAAGTACACCTGCCAGGTTCATGTGTGACAGCAGGACAGCAATGGCAGCGAAGCAGAATTCATTGCAGTTGGGCGAAACAAACTGCACTTGAGCAAGTATCCGCAGCATTCAGTCTACAAGTCAGAAATCACTCTGCAATACTGTCCTGGCAGGACCTGTTGCCCAGACATGGTGCGCATTCAAGACAGTTCAGCATCTGGCATGCTAACATTGTGCAGGGCCATCTTGTCTCTTTTCTTTGGGGAGAAGTAAGAACCTCCTACCTTCATGTTGTAGGTGATGCCAGGGCAGAGAGTGGTGACAGGCATGGGGTCCACTCCATTGGTGAACAAAGTTACAGTCTTCCTGCAGGCATGACGCAGCAGAGTCAGACACAGGTGAAAAGCGTGCAAAAGTGACAGCAATGTTGCTGCATATGCGCTGGGCAGGCAGCCTGTTGCATGGGGTGAGAGGCATGTACAACCATGTGAGCAGTATGTACTGGCCAGTGGTGTGTACCATGCACGTTATGCAGAGCAGAGCACATGAACAGCAGTTGCGCACAGTCAAAGCTTCAGAAGCACCCTTTTTGTCCTGTGAACACATAAACACGAGCTCACATGTCCACTTTGAAGCTTCCGAAGGCAGATGGCGGGGCCACATCTGTACAGGTCGGCTGTGCTGCTGTCCAGGTCGCTGCACGCGCACTGTATGCGACGCACAGTACCACAAGCAATGGAATAAGTTTGACCACCATTCTGAAGCTCCTCTGCAGATTGCGCCGGTTCTTCTTGCTGCTTTCAAATATTGCTGAAGGCCTGAACAAGCTGGAGAGAGCTGCGAGACACATATATAGCCAAAACTAGCCAGATACTGCTTAAATAATACACAACTTTACGTAAAGTCTTTTGATAAGCAGGTGCCAAACCCTACTTCTTTCAACGCATAGCCCAAGTTTGATACGACGGCCGCCTTGCATTTCATGCAGTAGAATTTAGGTTCAGAATAGAATCAAAATCTTATGCGCTCTTCTTCTCTTGCAGCGACCTGTTGTTTGTGCAGATGCCACGTCCTGGTGGTTACTGCTTCTGCCAGAAGCATGCTATGTGGCATAGCATGCTTGTCTTAAACGCAGAGGATGACCTCGTCGCCGCACTGCTGACATGACGTCCAAGGTATTCGCTTGCTGATGACTACCCGACTGCTTATCTACTGGATCAAACCAGCAGTGGAGAAATTTCTAAATGAACGCGGGCTAAAACTTCATCCAGAGAAGACACGCTGTGCATGTGCAATTGCCCCTCAAGCTTGTGCTGCACAGCATGTGTACAGCATGCCATGCTCGCCCAGGCATGGAGGGGCGTGCAGAAGCCCCCGCCCTGCTACGTCGCTACGATCACAGCAGCTGTGGAGGCATGGATGCAGTCATGAGCCCAATAGTATGCCGGGTGCATATGCCTGTGCCGGGTGCATATGCCTGTGGATTTTCAACGAGAGTTCTACAGTGCAGAGGCATTAGAGCAGGCTGAACATGGGTATGCCTGCATCATGCAAGCAGCTGCTGCACTTGCTGCCATGTTCAATGAACCTGCTGCTCATCAACAAATTTCCACCCTCGGCCGTGCATCCAGCGTGTGTGCCACACTCTGCCCTGCTTTAGCGCCTGAAGTGTGGTTGCTTTGGACGTGCTTCAGCCCTGCTGTTTCGTTATCAGCGTGTGTCAACCCTAATTTCGTGACCTGATCAAGCGTTAGGTTTTGAGTGCCTGCAAATTGTTGTGACTGGTGCAACAACTCGAGTGTGGCTGACCTGCATCGCACCTGATGCAGGCTACAGGGCTATGTAGTTGCTAAGTGATGCAGAACTTGCTAAGGCCACTTACACTGGTATATTCAATCTAAGCAACACAGCTGTGCTTGATGCACTCCCAATACACACAAAACCTTCTTTACAGCAACATATGTACTGACGCAGTGGCCGCAAGTACTTGTCTAATGTTGGGCGCCCAAGGCCTTGAACACTGCACACCTGCAGCAGCAGTAGATCACACGTACAGCAAGCACACCCGCAGCGGCACATGTTGCAGTGCCTTGACAATCAGAACACAGGCGTTGGCACCACCCTGCAAGTTTATGCTTGATACATATGTGACTACAAGTAAACTTGACAAGCCTGCCTAAGGCAGGTTCCCTGTTATAGGTCACACATGGTTCTGCCAACACTGTCATTTGCAAGTGAAACCTTCATTCAAATCGATTCAAATTGAATGTACAGCTGCAGACGATTTCACTTCCTGCAAAGACCATTGCCCATGACATACCACACTCTGCCCCAGGTATCAACCTGACAAAGCATTGGTCACCACTGACTGGAATGCTGACAGCTTGGTGAAAAATGAGCCCACAGACTGCACAAACTTGAGCAGGGCTGGCAGGTTGAGATCAGCCAAGCCACCGCTGACACTGCTGCTGGTGGTGGTAGGAAGGATGCCCTGCAGATTCTTCACAACATCCTCGCCTGCTGCAATCAATGACTTCAGTGGCGGCGCGGTTGTTGTTGATGTGGCAGTCGTGCTGCTGCTGGGCAGGCTGCCGCTGGTGGCACTGGCGGTGTTGTCATTGGAAGCAGCAGTGAAACTTGGGTTGAACACTGATCCCACGGTCTTGAGAGCATTCAAGAGGGTGCCAACCTGTGTGGTTGCAGTGCCGTTGCTGATAGCAGACTGGATGGTGTTGAGGGAAGTGAGGAGCCCAAGGACGCCAGAATTGCCTCCTGAGTTGACCAATGCGCCAATTTGCTGGAGTGCAGCAACGAACTGCAGAACAGCAGACCGCAAAGGAGCAGTCGCATGTCAAGAAGGCACGGCCATGGCCACGAGTGGCGCGACAACCGAGTATTGGTGCTCAGGCGCAACAGCTGCCCTGCCCACAGCGTGGTCTGCAGTGCAAGAGCGTACAAGGCTGTCCAGCGTGTGATGGCAAAGGTCAACACTGGCCTCCTGCAACACACCTGAGTGGGGTCCAGCGCCGCAGCAGGCACTGTCAAGGATGCACCGGTGGTTGTGCTGCTAGCGGTGCTGGTGCTGCCATCAGTTGCGCCAGTCACAGCATTGACCAGGGTGCCGGCCGTCTTCAAGGAGTTGACAAGGTTAGTGATGTTGGTGACAGAGCCCAGAGCACCTGCTTCACCAGTGGCACCAAACCCTTGCAGGGCATTTGCCAAGCCATTAAGGCCGGCCAGTGGGTTAGCATTGAACAGAGCTGAGAAGTCCAGGGTCAGGTGCTTGCCAGCAGTGGTAGTGGTTCCAGACTCTGGAAGGAGCACGGCGGGTGATGGAGCAGGCGCTGCTGCTGTCGTACATGATGACATGCTGCATGCAGATGGCGTCGCGAGGATGGGCAGGTTTGTTGACAGGCTCCTGTGGGCTGAACTGGATGTAGTGTTGACAGCAATGCTGGAGACGGTGATAGTTGTCACACCAGTAGCGTCGCAGGGGAGCGTGAGCTGGAGGCCCACGCTGGTAACTCCAGCAGTGCTCATCCTGCGGTTGGGGCTGCAGGGTTGCAGGACACAATTCCACTAATTCAGCCACACGTGTATGGTCATTCTGTTGCGTACCAGTTCTGTCCACTGCCATAACTACTTGCAGGAGCTGGCACATTCACAAGATGGGAAATGCCGTCAAGTCTAATGGACTGTTGTGCAAATAAGCCTGACTACGAGGACAAGACATGACACATACAGGCACAAGGGCGCCTGGGACGGGCACCTACCAAGCAGCAGATGCCCCAGCGAAAGTTCCCTTGGAGGCAGTGACAATGAACTTCCTGACGTTGGGGAAGACCACCTGAAGCAGCAAACGCGGTGCAACAGCAGCGGTTCAAGGCATGTAATAGCTCCTGACAGTAGCATGGAAGACAGTGCACCCCAACAGTTCATGACCAGCCTGGTGTGAAGTCTGCCGAGTGTGCAACAGTTGGCTAGAATTCTTGGTCAACGCATCAACCTGCCAACTCAGCCATGCGCAGTCATGCACATAGCAGGGTGGCTGCTCGCACCTTGACACTGTACATCACGCCTGGGCACAAGCCGTTGTCAGGTGCGGCGGGGACAGCTGTTGATACTGACATAGTGGTCTTCCTGCAGTGTACACAGCAGAGCATGTTGGTGTGTTGCACAACGTCAATTTGCATGTGCAGGTGCTAGGCACCGTGCATAACTTGCTGCATTTGTATGTACGTGTTGCTGCGTTCAGCTGTAGCTTGCTGTCATGGCAAAGCATGCATAGCACAGCATAGCACAGCAGGAGCTACTGCCAGCAGCACAGCAGGCGGATACTCACGGGTCGGAAGTCGGAGGGCCGAATGCCGTCGGAGGGGCTGCAGAATAGCAGTCAGTCGCTGTTATCCAGCTTGCTGCGGAGGCCAGGCCAACGCTCGCGAGGAGCAGCACGAGGCATGGGAGGACCTTGAGTGCCATTGTGGTTGACGGCAAAGGCACCTGACTTTGAAACGGATGCCGATGGTAATATGCAAAAGGTATAGGCTGCTAAGCACAGAGGCGCTGCTGACGTAGCTGTAATTGTCGCATCAAACCAGGAACCGTTTGAACTACAGCGAGCGTGTGTCAGCACGAGAGCCAACAGGGACAATACAGTTTATAGAATAGAATGAGAAACATGCGCCCTTTATGCAGCCTGCAGCTGAAAGTCAAACTGTTACTGACAAAGTGACAAACAGAACCCGCTTCTTTCCGCAACAAACGACGAGCAGCTGCACTCCCAATTGACCAGAAACAGGATTTACATGCCTGCAAGTTGGCAAATAGGTGAAGGAACCCCTACAAAGCCATGCTGCAGGTGCCATGTGGGCACCCCTAATGCAGGATGCTACAGCGCTGTAGCTACTAGCTAAGAGCTGCATGAGGTCGATCCTTATCTCTGCCATAGTCTATGCTGACATCCAAGCACCCGGAGGCATACAAGTGAGGTAGCAGGTCGTGCTACTGGTGAGTGAAGGCCAGTAATGCTGCACCAGCTGGTGTTGCTGCGGTCGTGCAGCATCAGCAGTGCTGGTTCCTGTCCCGTCAACCTTCTTGTGTGCCAAGAATGATGGTGGTTTTGCAGTAGCAACGGCACAGCCTGCCAGGCCTGTACCAAGGCGCAGCGCTGCGCCCTGGCTGAGCACACCTGTGGCATCGCTGCCAGCAGCAGCAGCTGCTGCTGCACCGCTGGCCTCTACGCCTGCACACGTTGCTGGCACACTCACAGAGCGTACGAGCAAGTGCCCCTGATCCTGCAGGATACCCAGCAGCTGTCTGACGGCAGCGGGACTGACAACATCTAGCTGGGCCAGCAGCAGTGGCTCAGGGATGCCAGGGTTGCGCAGCACCAATCCCATCACCCGCTTGACCAGGCTGCGCCAGAGGCCTTGATTCAAGCGGCCCTTGTGGTCCAGCCAGGCAGCCACAAGCGCCTCACCAGGCCCTTGCTGCTGCTGCTGCTGTAGCCCAGATCCAGCCGCATTTTGCACTGCTGCTGGCAGTCCTGGTGCTGGTGCTGCCACAGCAGACCCAGGTGCCGCGGCCGCTGTGTGTGCTGCTGCAGCACCATCAGTGCTGCCACTGGCACCAAGTCCGGCTGAGGCAGTGCCTGTTGCTGGGCTCTCCTGCGCTGATGGCTGCTGCTGCTGTTGCTGCTGCTGCTGTTGCTGCTGCTGCTGCTGGTGTTGCTGTTCAGGTACAGGTCGTGCAAGCAGCCTGCAGCTATCCTCTGCACAGACCCATGCATGGTCCTGCCAGCCTGGCACCCTCCTGACCAGCCCATACCTGCGCAGCAGTGCCATGCTAGCACGCACCGCAGCAGCTGCTGCGTCCGCTGGCAGATGAAGGACTACTGCTGGCAGTGCAGCAAACGCCGCAGCAAGCTCAGCTGCTGCTGCAGCCGCGGCTGCTGCAGCAGCTGTAGCCGCTGCCGCTGCAGCAGCTGCAGCCTCACCAGCGGCTATTACAGCGCCAGCCGCTGCCCCTGCTGCTGCTGTTGCGCCTGCTGCGCTATCTTCAACATCAGCCTGGTTGTCCTTGCCAGCGCCCGCGTCTGCTGCATCAGCTGCAGCATCTGCCGGGCCTGCGGCCGCCTTTGCCAGGTGTTGCAGCAGTTCACCTTCAGTTGCGCCAAGCGGCCCTGCTTGGCGTACTGCTGCCATCAGCACCTGCACTAGCTCAGGCGGTGGCAGCACCCTGCTGCTGCCGCCACCTGCAAGCAACCCCTGGCCCTGCTGCTCTGCAACTGCGCGTGCTCTGTATGTGCTGTCTGCAGCTTTCTGCCGTTTGCCTAGCCTCTCAGCTGCGTCAACAGCGGCGGGAACAGCCGACGCCACAAGGACACTGCCTGCAGCAGCAGCAGCTGCTGCAGCGCTTAGGCAGGCCTCCTCTGCTTCTTTCCGCACTGCGGCGTTCTTGCCAACTGCAAGAGGCTTGAAGCGTCTGTTGGGCTGCTGCTGCTGCTGCTTGCGGGACGCTGCACTGCCTGCTTCCAGCTCAGGGCTAGGTGAGGCTGAGTCATCGCGCTGCCGTTTCCTGCAAGCTGCTGCTGCAGGGCCCTCGACGTCCCCATCCACAGCAGCAGCAGCTACAGTTCGGGCAGCCCCTTCTTCAGCAGCAGCAGCAGCGCCACAGTAAGCCAGCAGCGCCAGGTCATCACCACTGCTTGCAGGAGTTGGCACCAGCTGCACCTGTGGCTGTTGACTAGCAGCTGGTGCTGGTGCCTCTGCTGCATCCTGTTCTGCTGCCTTATCGTCTTCCTGCAAGTCATCCGAAGCTGCTTCTGCTGCATCTGGCGAAGGCACTTCTTCCACTCCTGCAGCAGGCTCCGCTTTGATCAGCAGCTGCGGCATCTTTGTAAGCAGCGCACCCGCCTCACTAAAGCTGCCTTCCCTGCTGCTGCCGTTCTGTGCTATAGTGCACAGGCTCAGCTGCACCTGGCCTGCTGCTGCAGACACCAGCAGCTCAAGCAGCAGCGCACCAGGAACAGGGTGTGACTTAGCGCTGCTCGACCACGCTGCTGCAGCACCATCATCATCTGCAGGCGCATCTGCCTTTGGCTGCACTCCCACCCAGAAGCCCGCTGCCGCATCATCTGCTGCCACTGGATGCAGTGCTGAAAGGCAGCTGCTGAGGCTGCTGGGGCTAGGGCGGGTTGTGGCAGCAGCTGCTGCAACTGCAGCGCCAGCAGGTGCGGCATTTGCATCTGCTGCCTGCAGAGGAGAGGGTTCTGCTGCATCTTGCTGCTGCTGAGGCATGCCCTGCGCTCCATCCGGCTGCTCCTGCCCTGCCTGCTGCACCTCCATTGGCTCAGCTGTCTGCTCCTCAGTGCGTGGTGCTGCTGCTGCATCCTGCTGCTGCTCCCCTGCCTCCTGCATCTGCTCATCCTGGCCCTCTGCAGACACTGCTGCTGCCTCTGTCGTCTTATCCTGTGGCTTGCTGCTATCATCCACGCTTTTGCTGCTGTCCTTGCCAGGTGCCTTGCTAGCCTCACCATCAGCTGCATCTTTTGAAGCCCGCTGCTGCTGTTGCTGCTCCAGCTGCTGCACCTCTAGCTCAAGCAGCTGCACCAGCCTCTGGCGCTGCGGCTGCTGCTGCGCAGCAGCCGCTGCATGCCTTGCAGCATCTGCACCCTCTTCATCATCCGACCCAGTGACTGCTGCTGCAGCTGCTGGATGCTCCACTGCCCCACTAGTGCTGCTGCCGTTGGCTCCAGCTGCTCCCAGCAGGCCCGCCTTGAGCAGTGCCAGTGCTGCTGCAGGGGCTCTGTCCATCAGGTCAGACAGCACCGCCTCTCCCCGCAGCCGCTTGATCCATGCACCGCTGAGCTGGAAGGGCCTCCTGGCAGCACCACTGTTCAGCCAGCCTAGCGCACGCAGCCACCTAAACGCAGCCGCCACCTCAGCTTGACTGAAGCGCAGCATCAGCGCTAGCGAAGCATCGGGTGGCAAGCTGCCTTGTGATGCCACCAAGTGCAGCAGCGAAGTGATCAAGTGCATCGCAGTCACCACAGGTGTGGTGGGCGCAGCGCCATACGGCCACGCGGGTGTAGCAGCAACAACTAGAGCACCTGCCTCTGGGGATGCTTCATGGGCAGCAACTGCTGCTTCGTCAGCCTGGGCACCTGCTGCTGCTGCATCCTGACCTGCTGCTGCTACACCACGCTCTGCACTGTCCCGGCCTGCAGCTGCTTCTTCACCCTCCGCAGCACTTGCTGCTGTTTCAGCTCGTTGCTCCTCTGTGGCTGCTGCCGCTGCTGCCCCAGCTGCTCTGCTGGGGCGCGTCTCAACACCCTTGTGGTGCCTGCGCCACGATTGTATCAAGTCCCTGGGCCCGCTGATAGCTGAAACCCGCAGCTGCGGCCCCTGCTGCTGCCGCTTCTGTGCACGCCGCTTCCTCCTCCCACCCTTCATGGCAGCCTCCAGCTGCTGCTGCCGCTCACGCTGCTCTGCCTCTGGAGTGATGCGCTCACCAGCTGCCCTGCGCTGCGCAATAACAGCAGCAGCTGCTGCTGCAGCGTTGGCCAGGATTGCTGCTGACCTGGACATGTGGTCTGCTGTGGTGCGCAGCGGCCGCACGTGGCGGCTGCCGTTGCGGCGCTTGCCGCGGCGGCTGGCTGCTGCCCCTCCAGCCAGCCAGCCATCCTCCTGCTGCCCATTCTCCTCATCTGACTCCCCACTGC
The DNA here is from genome assembly GCA_902809745.2 of Tetradesmus lagerheimii. NCBI lineage: Eukaryota > Viridiplantae > Chlorophyta > Chlorophyceae > Sphaeropleales > Scenedesmaceae > Tetradesmus > Tetradesmus lagerheimii. The sequence goes on along the minus strand of CADDIJ020002473.1, from coordinate 200,023 downwards.
TCAGCAAGCCTGCAGAGCCGGGCACCGCAGAAATGAACCGCAGCAACCGCAGCAACAGGAATCAAAGCAGTAAGTGTGGGAGCGGCAAGTATAAGACACCGCATGGATGCACATGGCAAGCATGAAGGTAGGAGTGCACACAAACCAGATATAGTATCCATATTTACAGGGTATCATTGACCATGAACTGCCGCCTGATCAGCAGCATGTCGCGCTCACCATCATCCTCTGCGCCAAGCTCGCGCTCCTCATCATCACCCGCTGCATCATCATCTGATGCAGCGCCACCCAGCCGCCTGGGGGCACCAGCAGCAGCGTCGGCCAGGCGCTTGCGGCGCCGCCTGCGCAGCATCTGCCTGCCCAGGGAGGCCTCCTCGCCAGCAGCAGACCCCTCCTTGCGCGTCCTGCGCAGTGCCTGGTACCTGCACAGGCATGCAGCCGGCACGATGCACCAGTTGAGATCAAAAGGATCTACTCAGCACCTACACCAGGAGTCTGCAAGCGTGTCGGGTTCTGCTGGAGCCCGCAGATGTGTCGTTTGTCGTAGCCTGGCATACTGAGTGTGCCGAGCGATTCGGCCAGCAGCAGAACAGGCTGTGCAGCCCTGTGCAGCAGCACACACCTGGGCGTGGTGAACTCCTCCACCTGTGCCAGCAGCTTGTCCAGCTTTTCCTGGATGGAGTCATCTGGCAGCAGGATTATGTTGCCCTGCGCTGTCACCTCGTGTGGCCCAGCGACAGCCAAGCTGGCAGCAGCAGCAGGCACCTGCCCTGCAGCAGCTGCTGCTGCGTTCTGCTGCTGTCCTGGCAGCGCAAGCTGCTGCTGCTGCTGCTCCTGCTGCCCAGTAGCGCCTCCATCCTGCTGCTGCTGCTGCCCGGCTGCCGGCAGTGCAAGCACGCCACCTGGCAGCAGCAGTGGGTTGACTGACAGGCGCGACTCCTGCTGCAGGCGCGCTAGCTGCTGCTGCAGGATGCTGCGGCGTGCTGCAAACTCCTTGTGGACCTCAGTCGCCTGCAGGTCAACGGACGCATGTGTGGCACAACATCTTGCATGAAGAATATATGGTGGCTGTGTATTGCACTTGCACTGAGGATGAGCGCAGTAGGCTACATGCCATGATGGGTTTGTTGTGCAAAAGGACTTACACCAGACCATACCACTATACATGGTGGGCAGCAGTGGCTGCTAACTTACCAGCAGTCCTAATGCATGACATTTGGGCACTCATACGATACTTATAGTAATAAGTGAGGTTTGAAGCGTTGCTGCTGCAGCTACTCCTTGCTAACGGGCTGTACGGGTCAGTAGAGTGTCAACTGTTGTGTGACATTCCAAGCTGGACAGCCAGGGTGCAGTGCAGGCCCACCCACTAGGTGCCTGACCCTGCACTCTTCAGGGTGTCATACTGACCCCTATGGGACCCCACACCCAAATTTCAAGTCAATCTGGCAACTTTAGAATTACCCTCCTTCCCCCTAAATGGAATGATGCCCCAGCAGTACATGTCCCCATTTGCTTTGTCAGCAGTTGGTCACCATATGCGCTCACGTGCTATGCCGCATGCAGGTTTCGGCACGTCAGCTGCGCATGTCAACCACAACTTGCACCCTGCAACGCTGCACCATCAGCGCGCTGCTGCGCACCTGTGCCTCCAGGCTGGCGATGAACAGGCTGCTGCTGTGGTGCTTCTTGAGGAAGTTGAAGCGCCGCGTGCAGATGTCAACACGCAGCGGTAGCCCAGGTGTGGCGTTGCTCCAGCGCACCTGCACCAGCACCAACAGCATCACCATCAGCAAAAGCAGTGAAACAGCATGCCAGCGCATTGCATATCAGTTGCTAGCTTGAAGTGAACACGGCGTCTGTGTATGCTTGCTGCTGCACTCTTCCCAAGGCAGGCGAGGGTCATGCAACTGCCAGCATGGCTCAAGCCCTGATGTACGGCCGCTGTCAGCCACAGATATAGCAACTCACAGGCACAACATGTCACACAGGCTTGACGAATCCCCTGCGCAGCTCACCTGCCCGCGTGTGCCCAGCTCCACTCGCTGCGCCACCACCCAGCGCAGCAGCTGCCGGTCCTGCTGCGGCGTCCAGCGGTGCCGCTTCTGCGCAATTCTCTGCGCAATCCTCTCCGGCACAGCAACAGCCCCACCATCGCTGTCAGCTCCAGTCACACCGCCATCACCATCTGTGGTCACACCACCCTGCCGCCTGCTGTCTGCCCTGCTCCTGCTCCTGCCTCGCACAGCGTCACCCTCACTAGCCCAACTGTCGCTGCCGGTGCCTCCTGCAGCTGCACCTGCCTCTGGCCTGTCCTCTGGCGCCAGCTGGAACATGATCTTCGGCAGAGTACGGCCACCAATCGCAGCGGCAGCAGCAGCACGCCGCTGCTCATGCGCCTCAGCCGTCTCATCGTCTGAGCCCTCACTATCACTAGCGCTGCCGCTGCTGCCGCCCTCGGCCCCATCTGCAGCCTCATCACCCTGCCTGCTGCGGCGCTTGCTGCGGCTACTGCTGCCGCGCCTTGTGGCCTTCTTCTTCCTTGACTGGCCAGCCAGCACAATTGCCCCTGCCTCACCATCGATGTGGCCCTCACCGTCATCCTCGCCTGCTGCTGCTGCATCCGATGCGCTGTCCGATCCAGAGTTGGAGCCGGAGAGCTGCTCACCCTGGCGCCGCCTGCGCTGCCGGCTGCGGCGCCGCTCAAGCTTGGCGCGGCGGCGACGGCGCTCCCTGCAGGGCACGACGCAGCAGCCGGCAGGGTGAAACCTGATGCTCGATAGCCGTATGATGGAATGGCGTTCAGCTTTCCCTTGATCTGCTGTGATTTTGGTACACTCTGAGGAGTGCCACGGCAAGGTTGAAGGGTGAAGAGCTGCTGCTGTGCACAGCCGCACTATGCAAGATTGAACTAGCCAGACACCCTGCTTGCGCTGCAGCTGCCGTTGAGCATACACTGCATGTGTCCGACTGTTACCTTGCTACACAGCCAACTTGCAGAATACACGGCAGCTTCCCACCTGGCTTGCTCCTGGCGCCGCGTGTCCAGCAGGCTGCCCTCCCCCTTGCTCAGCAGGTAGATGCGCTCCAGCCCCGCACGCTCACGCGCCTCGTTGATCTCCTGGCGCAGCCGCGTCACAAACTGCAGCACCTGCAGGCCCACAACCAAAGCGGCACGGCAGCACGCAAGCAGTACAGCTTGTTACAACAGCACCGCATGAGGCAGCTGCAGCAGCCAGTATGACACCGATCTGCCTGCGTCCTACTTGCGCTGGCTTCTGGGGTAGCTAATAGATACCTGCTCAACTTGCTGCCATATCGAAGTGCTTGTCTGCAACTGGTTACTGCGTCTCTCCATTTACAAGCTGCTGTGGAGTGTGGCCATCCGCTCACCCCTCCCAATCGGCGGCACCGCTACCCTGGACTCCATCCAAGCTGCATACCCACGTGGCAGGCATGTCTACCAATGCAGCGCTGTCTGCTTCTGCCTGCTGTTGTTTGCCCCACATGCCTAGTCACCTGCCTAGTCCCCCCTTTGCTCTCACCGCCTGGTAGCTCTGGCCCAGCTCCTCTGCCAGCTGTCGCGCCATGTGCATGTCCAGCTGCTCCACAGGCAGGCCCTCCAGCCGCGCCTGCAGCTTCAGGAAGGGGATCAGCGGCATCGTCCTGCAAGCAGCAGCAGCAGTGCCAGTGGCGGTTGTCAGCATATGGGGATGCATCAGTAGCTGTGCAGAGCATGCAGTGCAAGCGCGACTGTGCAGCAGAACAACAGCTGGTCAAGGCGCATGCTACTGCCGCTCACACCGCATGGGGTCAACCAAGCATGTGCTGGTTGTGCAAAGACCAATAGCGAACGCATGCTCCGCATTGCTTCCAGTCTTGTGCGCAAATGTGCAGAGCCGGCAGAGCACCTTGCTGCAGCTGCAGTGTCGCACCTGTAGGAGGCCCAGCACCTGTGCCTGGCCACGACAGGCACTGCGCTGGCAGGGAAGAAGCGCACCAGCGTGGCGCTGCGCATCAGCGGCGTGTCGTACAACACCTGACAGCAGGGGCAACAGCAGCAGCAACAAATAAGAATGCACCGGGTTGGTGGCACGCCCACCTTACCAACAGGTCAACACACAGCTGATGGTGATGGCTGCTACAGTTTTTTCGTCTGGTCAAGCCCATACAGTAAGCACTGGCAGGCCATATCATGCTTATCTGTCTCTCGGCGTCCCGCTGCGCGTGGTGCCTTGCAGTTCTGCCCCGCCACCCCAGCCTCGCACCTGCATCTTTGACCAGTACTCGCCCCACTTGGCTGGCTGCGTGAAGTCAAAGTCCATGCGCACCGGCTCCGCGGACTCAAACTCGCTCGGCACGTCCAGCACGCCCATGGTGCCGATGATCAGGTGCGTCGCCTGCAGCACAGCAGCAGCAGCAGCAGCAGCAGCAGTTGCAGCGGCAGTTGTAGCATCAGCATCATCAGCGGCCGCAGCTGCGGCTGCAGCAGCAGACAAGCACTGTGTTCAGCAGGTGCTGCATGTCCACACACAGACAGAGAGATGGGATGCATGAAACACACGCTCACCTTGAACCGAGCGGGTTGAACCAATCACTGCTGCATCCACCAGATCTCCACAGCAGGCTATGCCCCACTGCCATACTTGTTACAGCTTCACACTGCCATATAGCACATACATCTGCATCAAAGCCTGCTGGGGCTGTCAGCAAGCAAGCCGCAACGCAGCACTCACGTATGCAGGGTGGCACTGCCCCCAGGTCTCCCCGTCATCGCCGCCCTTCTTGGCTGGCGTAAGCAGCTTGAGCTTGGCCAGGTGGGCCAGCGCAGGCAGCAGCCGCTTCCACGCCTTGCCGCCCAGCACTGCCTCAACCTCTGCAGGCTGGAAGTCGCACACGCGCGGGGGCTGCGCCGCATCTGTAAGCAGCTCCAGCAGGTTGGTGATCTTGTCGCTGCTGCCAGCAACCTACAGGGGCGGGAGGGGAGAGAGGGGGGGTGGGGGCAGCACATTACAGCGGAGGCAGTGTATGGCAATGGGCATGGTGACGGTGACGGTGTCGGGGGAGGGGGAAGCAAGCAGCAGCAGCACGGATGCCAGAGGCGTGAGCACGGCAAAGGCGCAGCCCACAGGACGTAAGACTTGACGGCTTGCAGGGCAGAGTGTAAGAGGCATCCACATTGAAAGGTAGCGTGTTATTGGATAGTTAGAGGGGTGCTGCACAACTGCTTACGCCGCTGCAAAGCACCTCTGGCAGAGATGAGCTTGATAGCCGCGGCAGGAGATGCCTGGCACACAGCCTACCTGCAGCGCTACAGCCAGCGGCATGTTCTGCCACATCTGGTGCACTGACAGCAGCCGCCCACCCAGCTGCTGCTCCAGCTGCTGCAGCTGCTCCCGGTCCTGCTGCTGCGCAGCTTCATCCCCCGCACCCTCACCCGACCCCTCTGTTGCTGCCACTGCTGCTGCAGCAGCTGCCGCATCCTCCGTCATCTCCGCTGCCGCTGCGTCAGCGGCCGCCCTGGCTGTCTTCTTGAATTCAAACACGCCGCCTTTCTTGGCATCGTCAGAGTCCCTGTCAGCCATCCTCAGGTTCTGCTGCTGCTGCTGCAAGCTCTGCTGGCTGTCTGGCTCTGCAAGCACAAAGTGCAGCCGGGGCTTGGCACCTGGCCTCTCTGACACCCAGTGGCCTGCAGCCCCAACTTGCACGGCTTTGCGGCTGCCGTTTGCGGCTAGGCTCTGCTCGGCTGCCGGCACGTCCTCTGATGGCTCTACGCTGAGCTTCACGCAGCTGGCCAGGTACTGGTGCAGCACTTTGAGGCGCAGCATGAGCGAGGGGATGTAGCCATTGCGGTGCAGCTGGAGCTGTTGTTGCAGGAAGCAGCAGCAGAGGACAAGGGGGGCGCAGCACAGACAGATGCAGGCAGCAGGCAGCATGCGATAGCGCGTCACCAGAATTGCAGAAATGCGGCGCATCTGAAACATACCAATGCATGCAAGTTACTGCCACTGGTACTACCACACTGTGGGCATGACACATTGCAGTCGCACAAGCAACATGTGAGTGCTCCTCCAGGACGCACACACGGCACAACAGCAGCAGCAGCAGCCTGCTTCCTGGCACTCACAATGTCCTTGCTGGCCTGGCGCTTCCTGGTCAGTGCCGTTGATGCTGCAGCGGTGGCGGCAGCGGGCGCCTCCTCCGTCTCATCCTCCTCGTCACCACTGCCAGCAGCTGTTGCGTCTGCGCCATCTGCAGCACACAGTGCAACGAAACACATACCTCCTTAGCTTCAGCTGTTAGGCGCAGCGCAGGACGGGCTGAAGCAGCGCAGGCAAGCACCCAACAGGTGATGAGCAGCAACCCAAACCCTGCAGGCCGCAAGCAGGCCATCTGCACTGTTGGTTTTCCACACCTGGTGCAGGCACGCATGTGTCTGTACCCCTGCAGGACATACTTCTGTTATCGGGCCAGTGGGCTGCACCTCTGCCATGACCCCGCACGCCGAAACCCAAATGCCAGGGACAAAGCACAATGCAGCCATGCCCAATAGCTGGGTGCACACACCTGCAGGAGTGTTCTTCCTGGGCCGGCCTTTCTTGCCGCCTAGCCGCGGCATGCGGAGCAGGCCAAAGCCTGGTAGGCTGCGCGTGCTAGTCCCCAGGAACTGCACCTGGCCATCAAGCACAGGTATGCTGCCCTGGGCCGCTGCAGCTGCTGTGGCAGCCGCAACCGCAGCCGCTGCTGCAGCTTGCAGCGCAGGATCCTGCGTGTCTGCACCCTCCTGGGTGGCAGCAGCAGCGACGGCAGCGGCAGCGACAGCGCGGGCAGCGGCTGCTGCTGCAATGCCCTGTGCTTCAAGTGCCCTGCGCATGCCTTCGCGCCGCAGGGTGCCTGGCAGGGTCTGGTCGTATACTGCGATGCGTTGCAGCAGCTCTGGCGTCTCCTCCAACTCGTTGCGCAGCAGCACCTCAACCTGTATGCGGCACAAACAAAGCCACCGCTGAGCGCCAACAGGCAGCACAGCCATAGGAGATGCCCGTATGCACCTCGCATATCCACACATGCACATACCCAGTAGCACAGGATGCCTTTCCTTGGACGAGCATGTACAGGCCACCACTGCCGTCTGCCTGGTGTCTGCCACGGCTGACCTGTGCCTGCACTACACTGACACGACTGTTCTAATAAAGGTGCGTACACTAGCTCAACGGTGCTATCAAAGTGCCACCCTCATCATCAAGTCTTTCACAAGGTCGCTTTCTGCACCGTACCTCGCAACTCTCCAGCAGCCCTCCTGTGTGCCTCTGCTGCATCAAAGAAGACCTGCCGATATCAAGCTCACTGCCACAACACCCCGCACACGACCGCACCTCCTTGCTCTCCAGCATCCCCTTTGTATGCTGTGCTACATAATAATCAACTGCCTGTGCTAGCAAAGAAGATCTGCAACACGTCAAGCTCACTGCCACAACACACCGCACAGCGCCGCACCTCCTTGCTCTCCAGCACGCCCTCCTGCGTGCTGTGCTATATCACCAAATGACTGCGCTAACAAATCTGCAAGATGTAAAACTCAATGCCACAACAAACCGCACATAGCCGCACCTCCTTGCTCTCCAGCACGCCCTCCTGCGTGTACTGCAGCTTGACCAGGCGTGCCGACTTGTTCTCCACCAGCAGGCTGATCAGCCGCGCGCAGGTCTTGGTGTCGGGGCCGTTGTAGTCGTACAGCGTGTTGCGCTGCGGCGTGGGCTCCTCCGCGTTCATGATCAGCCGACGCAGCTCCTGCGGGGAGCGGGGCCACACAAGTACACAACGATGTTGGGTGCCTGGTGAGCGCCAGTGCAAATGCGGTGTACTGCGCAATAGTGCAGACACATGCTGAATCGTGCAAAGTCCTAGCAAGTTGGCAAGTGCTTGAAGCTCACCCAGGTGTTGCTACCCGTGAATGTTTCAACCTCTATACATTGTGCTGCCACGACATCACCAAGGCGCAACTGCTGTGCTGGTGAGATGACGTTGCAGGTTAGCTGTGGCGATGCTGCATCCAAGTTGGCATACTAAGCAACACATGCTCAGCAGCACGCGCTCGGCCATCACCCACCTGCTTGATCACGAAGCCGTGCTCCAGCAAGCGCGCCATCACAATTTGCAGCCGCCGCTGCTGCAGCCGTGAGATGCTGCCCTGCCCACCCACCACCAGCCACGGCATAGCGGCAGCAACAGCAGCGTGGTCAGCACCACCAAGCAGCGGCACAAGCGCCTGGGAGCCAAACAAGAACGGGTTTGCAGCGCTGCTGGAGCCCTCTGCTGCTGCAGGTGCCGGCAGCAGCTTCTGCCCTGAGGGGGGAGGCACCATAGGTGTGCTGCGGACGATAGGGCGTGCTGCGCTGCCCAGGTAGCTAATCCCCAAACCCGTGTGCTGCATTGAGAAGCCACCAAGGCGCCTGCCTGGGTTTGGCCGTGCAGCAGCGCCAGACGCGGCAGCAGCACCCGCAGCTGCTGCAGCTGGCGTGGCACATTCTGCTGCTGCAGGCTGGATGCTGTCTTGCTCAAGGTCCTGGTCTGTAGCCGCAGCAGCAGCTGCCCCTGCCGAGGCTGCTGCTGCTGCTGCTGTGTGCTTGTCAATGGCAGCATCAAGCATGGCATCCAGATCCATGTCATCCTCTGCTATCGCTGCCTCTGGCTGATCTGCGCTGCCATCCCCTGCTGCACCATACGCTGCCCCATCTTGGTAATCTACAGCAGCGCCTGCTTCAGCAGCAGCTGCAGGCTCCTCAGCAGCAGCAGCAGCCTTGCGCTTGTTTGGGCGGCTGTTTGATGCTGCCAGACTGCCAGCAGCATGCTGTTGCTGCTCGCTGATTGCAGCCGCCACAGCTGCAAGCGCAGCAACTGTTGCATCTTCAACCTGGCCTGCACCTGCTGCTGCTGCCTGTCCATCTTGCGCCTCGCCCTGCTGCTGCTGGTATGAGGCTGGCAGCAGCTGTGGCACCTGCCCTGCTGTGAGCATGAGGTGCTTCTGCTTGCGGTACTTCTCCAGCAGGTGTGCAGGCGCGATGATGTGGTTGGTGAGCGCCTTCTGAGGCATGTCGTAGTCAACCTGCACAGGGGACAGGCATACGTAAGTAGCAGTCGCAGCAGCGCTGGCATCATGCATCCAGCTTGACCAATAGTACTTGCTGTTGTCGTTGACTGCACGCATCCTCGCAAACCTTGCTTCACATGAATCTGGCAGTGCTATACTGCCGAAGATGCATCTGCTGTATGTGTGCGCACCAAGGTGCTACAGACTAGTGTGCCGCAGCACCCCAGATCACGCACCATGACGCCGAACCTCTTGCACAGCTCTGGCAGCACCTTGAACAGCACCTTGGGAGACACGCCCAGCCGGCGGCACAGCTCAGGCGTCAGGATGCCTTCCTCACCAGCCTGGCCACACAGCAACCAGCACACACACACACAAGAGCCATGAGGTCGCGCAGTGGACGACAACTCAGAGAGTAGGGGGTAAGCCTAGAGCGAACAGAAGCCGCAGTTGTGTCCCAGTTGCAATTGTGCACTTCAACAGGCAGCATATCACAACTGCACCGTCATCATCACTACTGGGAAGGCAGATCCTAAAAGGCTGCACTGTTACGCCTCGGATGCTGACTCACTCAACGCGCTGGACCACAGCATGTTGCTGCTGTCAACAGTCCTGATAGCATGACACTATCAATGTGTAACAAGCCAGCAGCTCACCTCACAGATCATCTCCAGCAGCAGCTGGTCCCTGCCAACCTCCGCAAGCATCTTGCGCGCACCGCCGCCACCAGCAGCACCCCCCTCACCCCCCGCAGCCTCATCCGCTGCGTCATCGCCAGCATCACCGTCACCCCCCTCTTCATCCATGTCGCCTGCCGCCTCCCTGTCACCGTCTGCATCAGAGTCGACAACCACGGGGACCTGCAGCCTGAAGGGCTTGACGAGGCGCAGCACGCTGATGGCCTTGTCGCCAAGCATGCCGGGCTCTGCAACAATGCAGCCCAGCTTCACCAGCCGCTGGCGCAGCCTGCAAGGAGAGGAAGGCAAGAATCACAGAGTTGCCGCAGCAGAATGTGTGTTGAAAGAGGGGAGCGACAGCCATATACAGCACGTACTTGGCTCCGTTGTGCGCGTGACTGCTTACACAAAGTGCGGCTCATGCAAAGCAGACAGCACCTAGCAGCAGACAACGGCCAATCTGTTTGAGAAACCGTTGCGTACACCCTGCAGACGCTTTTTCAGTGTGTTGCTGCTGCTGCAGCTGCGGGGCCGCACCTTCTCCACTGGCGGTGTGCCTTGGGCGAGCCCGTGAAGCCCAGCACGGCCTTCACCTGGCTCTCAGACACGTAGCGCGCCTGCTGGCTGCCCAGGAAGTCACAGATCTGCAGCAGCAGCAGCAGCAGGCGTGGCAGCATGATTTGCGGTGTTGGCAGAGTCAGACGACCGGTGAACGCATGAAACACAAGCAACACAGGTGAACATGCAGAGTTGTGGTGTCAGCTGACGGAGCACAATTGGACGTAGGAAGGGGGGCGTTAGCTACATGTTTGGGTCGGCTCACCACCAGATGACTGCTCCGAAACACAGTATTTGACATGGAAGCGGACACACCGCAATGGAAATACATGCAGCTGACCACTGACCCCACCAGTGCAGCAGCTGGAGGCAGCTGCTGTTGAGCCGCTGGCCTGCAGGCGCGCCGCACCTGCTTCCTGATGTAGCTATGCGAACTAGAACCAACAACATAACTGTACGCCACCAGTAGCAGTAGCCAGTCACACAATATATGAGAAACCGCTTTTCAAATCGCCGCACCTGCTGCATGACGCTGGTGTCGTCGCGCACCACGTAGCTTCCTGCTGCGCTGTTCTGCTGCTCGCCCTGCAGCTGCAGCTGCTGGCCCTGCGCAGTGTGCACCTCCTGCAGAAACATGCGGCAATGGCACCGAAGGATTTGAACGCCGCTGCCGGCAATTCAGTTGGCCTAGCAGCGTGCCTTGCGGCCGTGCAGTGCTTCATTCGTGCATGCTTCTCCTGCTCACTGGCCGTTTCACTTCCTGGGCACTTTGAGCATGTCAAACCTGCCGCTACAGCCTGCAAGTGGCAGAGCCAGCTCGCGACATATATGGCGGCAGCGGCACAACATCACGCCCCTCATTTTGGTCACATGAGCTGCAGCGCCATCTGACAAACTTCCTAGCGAGGCTGAGAGGTTTAGGACAGCACAAATACCCTTGCTCCATGCCGCACCTTAAACACTGCCTCGGAGCCGAGTGCCACTTGGGGTGCGTAGCGTGGCAGGTGCGCGATGGAAGTCATGGACCAGCCTGTGGCGTTGCCGGCACCGTTGGGTACCATGAGCTTGTTGCGCACGATCATGTGGCGCCCCTCAAGCATCTGGCAGTCAGCAGCAGCAGCAACAGCAGGGGCATTGGCAGGTTGGCATCAGCAGCGCCATGGCATCCGTACTGTATGCAGCAACCACGGCAAGCTGCCATGCGCATGCACGCCATATGCAGCTGCACTGGAGTAGTGAGACAAACACCAACGGAGCAGGCAGAGTGTAGGCATGTTCATGCTGAAGCTCCGCTTAATAATTAGATCTCACCTTGAGCACGTAGAAGAAGTTCCTGTGCTGCACGCCCAGTGCGTTGGCCATGTCTGTCTGCACTGCACCGTGGTGGCGGCCCTGCCCAGCCATCTCCAGCACACCCAGCTGCACACAGCACAGCAGCAACGCAAGCCCACCAAGTGTGTAAAGGCACCTGCTTGGGCTTCATCACACGCTTCTGAGCTGCCGCAGACGCTTGCCAGCAAGAACACACACGCAAACTGGTGTGTGCATACGCACGCAAGCGTGGTTTCTGGCAGCACGATTCACTGTGATTCTGATCAGCCTCTGCAAGTCTCTACCTAGTACAGACACTTGTACATAGTGCCATTCTAAATCTCATGATACAGCGCTGGCAGAACTCGGGGCCGCACCTGGTGCTCTGAGAGCTTGTTGTTGGCCTCCAGCCAGTCATACACGCCCACCACAGACAGCCGCGCAGCCTCACACGCCTGCAGGGCAGCACGCAGCCAGCCAGCAATGACGCTCAGCACGTGCCACACTACGATTAAGCTGATGCAGATTGCAGCAATGCACTGTCCATGCCCAGCTGCCTAGTAGCCACACCATCTGCCTGGCAAGCTGCTGGTGCAGTCCGAGGGCAGCAGCATCGCATGCATCTGACTGCTACACAGTGCTGCTGCTGCTGCTGCCGCCAGGCGGAGTGTCGGCTCACCACCAGGACGATGCCTGCCGCCTCTGCCTGCGCCACATCCTCAGGTACGGCCTCGCGCATGATGCTGGTCTGCAGCAGCAGCAACAATGCCAGGGACGGCACGTATTGTTTAGGTGCAGCAGTGCTAAACAACTGCGGAACTCAGTTCACCCCACGTGCAGCGCAAACGCACATGGGTGAATGCCCTCATACAGGTAATCGAATGGACATAGACTCTGCAGCTGCAGGCCGTCAACCTGACCATAAAAGCAGCCACCAAGAAGAGCTGCTGCCGCTGCTGCTGCGCAAGCTGCCTGCCACGGCCTGCGCGCACCGCTGGTATGGCCTGCTCCTCCTCGTCTGCCTCCTGCTTCTTCTTTTTCTTCTTCTTGGCAGGGCCCGCCCTCTCAGCAGCCTCCCTGCAGTGCATCGACGGCGCAACAGCAGCAATGTTTTTGACCATGTTTGGGCAGCTGCCAAAAAGGGTCGCGAGACTTGACCAACCCCAGCACAACTAACCATAACCGCACACTCATCTGCTGCTAAATGTTTCTTCCACACCCTGCATCGCTGCAAGGCAGCCTAGCCATACGTCTCCACGCTACACTGCGTAAAGTGAGTAGCGCGTGGTGCAGCAATTGCTGCTGCGTTTGATGTACAGCTGCAACCACTGCAACATCACGCGCAGCACCGCTGCTGCTGCTGCTGGTGCCGCACCTTGCTGCCTGCATGAGCTCCTCTGTTGAGAAGCTGAGCTGGCTGGCGTCGTCCCTCAGCAGGCGCCACAGGTGGCGCTTCACCACAGCTGTGAGGGTGGGCATGCCCTGCGGCAGCCGTGGCTGCAGCAGCTGCCACAGCAGACCCAGCGAGCATCCTGCAAGTGCAAGCATACCATGGTGGCAGCACAGCATCTGGTAAGGGGGTTCCAGCTTCTACAAGACCTGAGGTAACAGCTGCAGGCGAAGCTGGCAGCGGTGTGGCAGCTGCTGCAATGGGCAGCAGGACTGCCACGCTGTTGCTTCTGCTGCTGCTGCTGCTTGCTGCTGCTACTGCTCTGGTTTGTGTGAGCCATTGCAAGGCAGTCTGCACCCACTGCCTCACCCCTCTTGCCCTCAAGGGCGATCTCCTCCAGGGCAACACCATGCAACTCATCCATGGGTGCTGGCTTCGAGCCCTGGAGGCCCCGATGACTTTTGCTTCTTCTGTGCCCCGCTCCTCTAGCGCCTCGTCTTGCAGCAGCTACTGTGCAGGAATGATTGATGTATCCGTATTTACACTTATAAACAGCCAGGAGTTGCCACGTTGCTTTCCAGTGCCTGCTGCAATCAGGCACTGGTGGCGAACGACATGCTGGCGATCGCCACAGCTAACCGAACCCTCAAATAGTCTCTTGCATCCAAGACGTGCAGGAGGACAGTAGGGAAGCGCCCTCCAGGCGCCCACCCGCACACAAAGAACCCGAGTGACACTGCATTCAAACCAGGTCCGTTCACTTCAGCTATTGCGTTCGAATTTGCCTTCAGACCATTCAAAGCCAATAAAACTTTATATAGGAGCTGCTCTTGCTCGTGGCCCTGCTACCGCTGCTGCGGCAGCAGCAGCAGTGATGCTGGTGCTGTGCCGCTCCTGCAGCACTGTCGAGCATCGCGCACGATGGTCTCTACGCACATGATGTTGTTGGATGGTGAAAGGCAGCAGTCTTAAGCTTCGCTCTAGGCTGTAAGCAGTACACCACTGCCAGTGCTGTAAGCTGAATGCAGCACAAACCCATGTCCAAGGCTTGCAGCAAGTCACGCTTTTTCCTTTCAATGCTGTTAACACTACACATTGGCTAGTTCGGACAGATAAACACTCCAGCATAGTGTGTGCACCTGCAGAACAGCTGGCAGGGCCCTGAATGATGGGGGCAACCTGATGCAGTACTTGAGTAGCATTCGCAACACCGCTGGTGACCGGTACCAGCGCGCTGCTGCAGACGAGGGCTGCTCAGCAGCGCTCTGTATTGCAGCGGCCACCAACAAATTTTGCAGAAAGGTGCGTCAAAAACAGTGCCGCAGCGCAGCACAATGACTGCACACAATGACGGTGATGCCTGCATGCTGGACGGCTTGCCTGCATGGACAGCCCACTTGGAGTACCAGGAGAGCTTGAGCGGGCGCTCCTGGTCAAGCATTGCATGAAGGTATGATGCTTGCTTTTACCTGGAGCCCAGGATCCGCCTAAAACCGTTCACTATACAATGCATCTTTGCAGTGTCAGCCGACAAAGCCAGCAACACACGACACTACTGTCCTTGTACATGCACCGTATTGGATCAAATTATCTGAAGTGTGGAACATCACTGGTAGGAAAACCAAAAGCATAGCCGCCATGCACTGGCGACGTTGTGGCGTCATGAATGTATGCACCTGTTATGGATGCAGCACTGCTGTGTGATATGTTCCAGCTGTCCGCAACAGCAAGCATGCATAATGGCCATAGACCGAACCATCCGCACGTGACTGCACGGATAGGCATCTGATACTGGCACTGCCACACACGTTGCATGCAACACAAGCGGGGAGCCACTGCTCCCCTTCCATGCCAGTCAGCCTGCCCAGGAGCCAAGCCAAGTCATGGCACGCAACGCATAATCATCTACAGCGACCCAGGTGGCTTCACCACCACCACCACCATGTCGGCCAACAACGGCAAACCAGCACCACCACGACAACAAGATCAGCACAATGTAGCAATAGCAAGCAATATGTGATTCACATACAGTTCATACGTAGTCCATATGACATCGCTGCTGCAGCTGCACCTGGCTGGAACCAGGCCCGATCTGCTGCAGCTACCCGAAACAATCAAGCCCTTGCAAGCCCCTGCTACCGCGCTGCATCCGCTGCATCACCCCCAGCTACACCACCTGCTGCTGCTGCTGCCGCCAGCTCTGCTGCAATTGCATCGCTGCTGCTGCACCCATCCTGCCCGTCTACGCTGTCCCCGTATGCTCTGCTGGGGCACTTCATGCCCTGCAGCTGCTCAAGCACCAGCCCGTAACGCTCCTCAACAGGCCGCAGCTGAGGCCAGTGCAGGCCCCCCTGCAGCTCCTGCAGCTGCTGCCACACGCGCCCAGACTGCAAATGCTCCGGCAGATACACTGCCGCACCCGCTGCTGCTGCCTGCACTTCCCGCTGCACATCCTGCCAGGTCACTGCATGCGTATTTGGCTGCCGATGCACCGCGAGCGCTGCCAACAGCACCGGCAAATACAGCAAGCTTCCTCGGAACAGCTTCCGCGCGCTGGCTGCTGTGGGGTTGGTGCGGAACGCGAGCGCACCAGCGCCCATCGCACCAGCCAGCAGCGCTGCCTCTCCGGCAAACCATGGGGAGGTGATGTGGAGTGCAGCTGCGACAGCACCTAGCGGCAGCAGGAACGCGCAGTGCCGCAGCGCCACCGCTGCTGTGCGCCGGCCTGTTGGGTCTACCTTGGGCAGCATACGGAAGCCTCCGCGTGCATAATCGTCCTGGCACATCCACGCGAGCGCTAGGAAGTGTGGCATCTGGTGTGAGGTGACCAGGCGGGGCAGCAGGGTGCAGGTTTTGGAGCGGACACAGCAGCAGAAAGTGAGTGCCAAGACAGGGGAACAGGCAGGGTGACCAATGTGAGTGAGTGTAACGTGATGATGCAGCAAGCGTTCGGCGCACTGAGGCATGCAAACCTCAGCAGCCATGCATGGTACCTGACCTCTGGTTTCATTGCAGCATTTGCCCATGCATGGGAGGCAGCTGTGGCAGGCCGCGTGCAAACTGAAACATGTGCCGCACTCCAAACACTGCTGCACTCCACGGTGGCACCAGCACACTTCAGTGCTGTACTGCTGTGCTGGCAGCCCCTAAGCTCAGCTGCGCGTCCCACACTGCTGCTGTCATTCATACTGCCTCCCCGCCTCACCTGCCACGAGAAGAGCGCTGCTGCCAGCACCCACGCGCCAGGCTCCAGCTCGCCTGCTGCTGCTGCCCAGCCCATCAGCGGTGGGATGGCGCCCACGACTGCGCCCACCCAGGTGTTGTAGATGCTGAGCTGCTTGAGGGGCGTGTAGATGCCCGCGTACAGCAGGATGTTGGCCGCACCCAGCCCTGTCGTAAGCAGGTTGGTCTGCACACAGACATAAAACACGACGCACATGAAGGGGTTTGGCTACATGCTCACCATCAGCGGCACTCCATGGCAGCGCGAATGGGCCGAACAGACAACTCCACAACGGTATGCTGAGCATGTGAGGCCTGTCGCTCTGGCGTACAGGATGTCTCTTGTGTCACAGGTACGCATACGCTGCTGCTGCATGGTGGTGCGCAGCCCTCAATAGCCTCATGCTGCGTGCATGCCAGCTGTACATGCTAGCACAAGGACGTGGTAACTGCTACGTATACGTTCCCATGCAGTAACACCAGCTGCCAAGCCTTGCATGTTCACCTGCTCAGCAAGCGTCCACAGCCCCCCCACGCCAGTCAGCACTGCAAACAGCAGAGCGTGTCTGCTGCTCAGCCTGCCTGCAGGCAGCGGCCTGTTGCATGTGCGCGCCATCCTTGCATCATTGGCCACCTCGTACAGTTGGTTGAGTGTGTTGGCGCATGCAGCAGCACCTAGTGTGCCCAAGGATGTCCATGCTAACTTCTCATAGTCGATGCTGTCGCCGCTGCCTGCTGCAAAGCCGGCTGAGGCTGTCAGGGCCACCAGCGCACTGAGCCTGAACTTTGACAGCTGCTTATAGTCCCGCAGGAACGCCTTAAGCCGGCGAAAGGTGCTGCGCTTCTGCCTGCCTTGGCTGGTGCCTGTGGCAACAGCCCTGCTGCTGGTAGCTGCTGCTGCCTCCTGTCTGAGCCCAGAAGCGCCTAGGCCAAGCGCGCCCGCCTGACAGCTTGCACTACTACATCTCAAGCCCGAGAGCTGGCGCCCAAGCTGCGACAGCAGCTGCTGTCCCGCCTGGAGGGCTTGAGGCTGGGCCATGTCACAGCAGTGATCTGACTCCTGTCCTACTCAAGCCACAGCATAACGTCGTTTCAGTTATTTTTTAACGTTATGCAAGTCCAGATCGCACGACGACGTCCAGGGGGTGTCAGCGTGATCAAGTGCGTCAAGTAATCCTAGCGATCCCAGGCAGCAGCAGCCTCAGCGACTCTACGGTGGACTTCTTAGAGCAGTTTAGGCAGCCGGGCACAACCATAAGCTTGTACGGGACTGTGTCACTTGTAACAAGCCACATGACAGGCCTGCACCAACGCATTGCAGCTTTAGTTCGAGTGGTCCTGCGTGTAGTTCGCTCAATGTTTCACCATGTTGTTGTGATAAGCAGTTCAAGCTTTGACCCCCGCCATGCTGAATTCATGGAAACCTGAGTGCAGAAGGGCTGTGCACCAACATAGAACAGCAAACAAACTGCAAGTTAGACCTGTTGGGTTCTCTTCATGTGGCGCTATTGCCTCGCAAGCAGAAGCAGCCACTGTGCAAGCAGCAGCATCAGCAGGGTCAGGCCTAGGCTCAGGCAGCAGCAGCAGCAGTGGCAGCAGCAGCGGCAGCCGTGGCCAAGCCAAATACCTCACATATGATGAGTATGTAGAGCTTCAGCAGCAGTATAAGCAGCAGCAAGCAGCCCTGCAGCAGCAGGGTGTGCTGCAACCACCAACAGCGGAGGCGGCAGCAGCACAGCAGCCTCCTGAAGGCAGTGAGGATGGCAGCGGCAAGCGCGTGCCATGGAACAAGGGACGCAAGCACTCCGCATGTACGTGGGAGGAGCGTGTGCATGTGCACAGCAGCTGCATGCATGCATTCATCTGGCGCGTTGGCAAGTGTGCATTGCAATTGTGTGCAGCGCCAGCTTGTGAAGGCGAACTGCTGATACCGCTGTGGCTGTAACATACGTGCGTGCTATTGCTGTGCGTTTGGCCTGCCCCTGCTTCAGTGAGCTGGCAGCAGCTCATCTTCCTTTTGATCTGTGCAGTCTTGGTCAATGGCTGTCCCACGTGAGCATCGCGCATTCATACCACACGACAGCCTGCTTTGCCAGTATGTCCAAGCAGCTGTCCACTTCAGCAGGGATCGCCTGCTGCTGCTGCTGCTGTAGTGACCATTGCGCGCATAGCGGCTGGCAGTGCGCGTGCCAGGGAGCGGCCTGAAGTGCGGGCCAAGGTGGAGGCCTGGAACAGGAGCAGGACAGGCGTGGCCCTGCCTGAACAGCACAAGGTGAGCAGCGCAGCGCAGCTAGCTGGCCGGTCCTGCTGCAGTCTAGTGCAGCGGCCCGATAGCAGAGTGGCGAGCAGGCTGCACAGTGCAGCATACAACAGTGGTGCAGCTCCTGTTGTATGCCAGCTGATGGTGCGTGGTCATCGTGCTGTTGGATGTTCAGAGCGCGGCAACAGACGAAGATTCCCAGCAGCATGCATGTGCCTTGTGCATGCTTGCATGCATGCTGGTCAATTTGTGGGTGGAGTTCGTGACTGCTTGTCGCGTTGACGCTGCTGCTGCTGCCGTGTTGCTGTTTGTGCTGCGCTGCAGGCAAACATCAGGGAAGGCATGCGTGCCTCTATGGAGAAGCTGCGGGTGAGCCGCTGCTGCTGCTGCTGCTGCTGAATTTGCAGCCGCTGCTGCTGCTTGGTTTGAAGCCGAGTGACGTCTCAATGTAGTCAACTGAGACAAGCAGCAGCACAGCAGCAACTGTGGCAGCAAGCACAAGCTACTCATAGGATTGGGATACTAATGGCTGTGCTTGTTATTGCATCTTGCACAGCCGTGCGCTGTGACGTAACATGTGTGTTGTACTGCATGTCGCCGTGCTGCTGCTGCTGCTGCTGCTGCAGAACACGACTCCCGAGGAGAGGACAGCCATGCGCGCCAATCTATCAGCCCGCACCAAGTCACTCTGGCAGGACCCCGAGTACGCAGAGAAGACCAAAGCAGCCATCAGGGAAGCAGCAGCCAAGCGCGTGCGCAAGCCATACACCCAGCAGCAACAGGGCGAGGGCGAGGATGCAGCAGCAGGTACCAGGAGCAGCAGGAGCAGCAGCAGAAGTGCTAGCACCCCCAGGGCTCGCACCCCACGAACCAGGGCAGCACTTGGCATTAGCATAGGTGATGAAGAGCTGCCAGAACCAGAACAGCAGCAGCAGCAACAGCCGCCTGCACCGCCACGGCTTACAAAGAAGGTGGGTCCTGTTATGTCTCTGTTTATCTCTTATACGTGAAGGAGTTTGTAGCAGCTCCAGCTTTGCTGATATGGTGGCTGGAGGGCTATGCAGTCGTGCATGCAAGGCTGCAGGTGTTGTTGATCTGGTGTGCTCTGCTGAAACGGCGCAGTCGGGCAGGTGTCACCTAGCAGCAGGCACCGTACGCGCTGGACTGGCGTTGGTGTACTGAATCCAATGTTCAATCAATCCCGCTGCCTTGTTCCGTGCACATGTTTGACCCTCTGCTCCTGCTGAGTATGCTGCGCTGCTGCTGCTGTAACACTGCAGGAGCGGGCTGCAGCTGCAGTCGACCAGCAGCGGCTGCTGCAGCAGCAGGTGTCGCGGTTGCTGCAGATGCAGCAGGTCATTGCAGCCAGTGAGGCCACGGTGGCGCAGCTGCAGCGCAACCTGCAGGCCTTCCAAAATGACCCACAAGCGCACCAAGTGGCTGCTGCCACCATGCAGCAGGCGCAGGCGCACCTGGGCACATTGCACAGCCAAGTGGTCAAGCTACAGCAGTCGCTGCAGCAGCTTGGTGTCGCGTGGGATGGCAGCGGGCAGGTGACAGAGATAGCTAGCATGCCGGTGCAGCAGTGGTTGCAGCAGCAGCTGGATGCAGGCAGCGGTAAAAGCAGAAGCGGCAAACGTAAACCGAAAGCTGCACGAGCTAGTAGCAGTGCAGCTGCTGGTGGTGATGACGAAGTGCCTATTGTGCGCAGCAGCAGACGGGCTGCTGCAGCACCCGGCAGCAGCATAGATGACGGTATTGTACGCAGCCCCAGGCGAGCTACGCGCATGCCAGCAGCACCTGCAGGCACCAGTCAGCGCAGCAACAGCGGTGCATCCACCCGGGCAGCTGCAGCAGCAGCCAGCAGTGGTGGCAGCAGCAGCAGCAAGGACTCCCTGCTGGCGGCCAGCTGGCAAGGCCTCAATGGAAGTGCAGCAGCGGCATCAGGGTTGCAGCTGAACGGCGTGAACGGCAAGCACCCACATGCCAACGGCAGCAGCAGCAGCAGTAGTCATGTGGGCAGTCTGTTTGTGCCGGTGCAGGTCAGGTCATCAGAGGGTGATGACGCCGACGTTTGACCTAGCCATGCAGCGCCCTGCTGGAGCTGCTGTGAAGGGGCAGCTGCCCGTAATTCACGGCGGCGGCACAGCCTGTAGTAGGCTACTAGCCAAGTACGGGGCCTGTATAGTATGCAATTGTACAATAGGGACGACTCCCGAGGTGGTGCACATGCTCATAAGTTACTCTGTGTGCTTGCATTTTACAGCACGCCATGTGCACGGTGCTGCGGCAATAACAATATTGCCACGTGGTGGTTCATGGTTCACTCCAGTAACTACGCCTCCTATTCAAGCGTGGTATATCAAGCATATGTGCAAGCCAACTGTGATTCCTGCAGTGGTTATGAACACACCGCCACCCAACCGGCCGGTCCACCAGATTACAACGCAGGTCTTTGAGGCCTGGGCAGATGCTCTTTCACCAACAGAGACTCCCAGTTGGACTGACTCGTAGCAAAGAAGAAAATGGGCGCATGCTCAGCTTGTGGTGCATGAATGGCAACACAGATGCATTTTGCTGCACGAAGCAGCCTACAGAGGCATAAAAGTAGGGCTCACAACCATAATTTCAACTTGTTTGGCAATTTCACTCATTTGATTTGATCCTCATCCAAAATGCAGGGCGCGCTCTGAAAAACTTTCAGAGTTTGGCAATGGCTTGATCTGGTAATTTGATGATGATGAGAGTTTGGCAATCAAAGCTTAGCAGGCAATTAGCGCAGCACTTGCGGCACATGAAGAACCGCAGAACTTTGCAGAACGTCAGCAGTCTAGTCAAAGAATGCCAACAAAAAAACGCCATCAGGCCGTCTGACGAGGTACTGTTGGCAAGCAATAGGGCCGCCTCTGGCCGTTGTCAACACTGTCTGTCCACAACACAAAACCTTGCACTGTCGACAGATTCACCAGCTTGCTCTGCAAATGCTGCGCTGCTGCAGCTTGACTGCCCCTGCAGACATCTACCCCAATCATCTGCTGCTGTGACCCTGCATCCACTCAAAGCAAACACGTCACTGTCGCTGCCAGCAAAAGGGCTGCACTCCAAAGCCTGATGCAAAGCAGCATACTGACTCTGCGCACGACTCTGGCCACACACACAATCTTGAGCGACACCTGGGGATGTCCCGTACGACAGCGCTGCTAGCAGGCGCAGCTATGGCGCCGCAGAAGAAGCGCAGCCAGCTGTCGACTGCTGCATGCAATGCACAGAGTAGGTAAAGCAGTCCAACACCGCATGCTCTGCGCCCACACTCCACCAAATCCCACGCTAAGGATTGACCCCGTAACAATACTAATGGGTAACATGATGATGATGATGACCCCGTAACAATACTAGCGTGCTGCAACACAATTAAAAGCTATTACCTGCGCTGAAGTGAATGTCTCTGTCGCTCGTACAGGCTGCTAGAAGCGTGTGATGTTGAACAAAAGAACAAGGATAACAAGGAGTGATTGAATGTGTGGGCTGGCCCCAAGCTGGCATCACCCACCCCCGATCAAGGTACATACAGTGATCAGTGAGCCAACGCTCCGAGCTGAGTCAGCTGACACGGTGCACTCTCGAACAGACAGCAACCTGAACCAAGCACGCTCCCTTGGCGGCCACCTCCACGCCTGTAAACCCAACTGCTGACACCCCACCCTTTTTGATGACACCATGTGACAGCCTGTGCTGCCTTGCAGCCGACAACACTAGCAAGGGGAACAGCATCACAGTCGGCCCACAAGCACGTGGCGTTGATGAGATGATGCATGCATGCAAACGCTATGTTTGTAGAAATGCAGCAGCACGCTAGCAGGAAAATTTGCAGAGACACCTGACCCCTGCATGCAAGGCTGCGCATGCAAGCAAGGCTGGCTTGACCCACTGCAATGCGCCATTGATTGACTGTATGTATGCATGTGGTATGAAATGCAATCTGAGGCGCAAATGAGACGTAGAGGCAGCACAGCTATAATGCTGGGTGCCTTATGTGTGCACTGCACACTGCATACGGTATGCTTACGAGAACAAAGCCCCCACCACATCAGCCAGGCAGAAGGGGTACAAGGAATCGACTGTCAACGGCCGGCGCCCACGCTCATGTGCTAGGACTTGAGACCTCAAGACAGATCTGAAACAGTACACTTTCAGGTACCGCAAGCAATCTGAGTGCTGCAATGAAGGCGGGCAGTCTTTGTGGCATAAACAACAAATCATACTACCATCATAGCCTTCCAGGGCAGCAGGCACATGTAGCATGGTGCAACCCTGGCGAGAATTTAAATTTTTTAGAGAGAGAGTAGTTACATGTGGGTCCAGTCACCATCTCAGATGGTATGAGCCACCCCAAAATGAGCACAATGTCAACGCAAATGAGTGATTTGAGTGCAGTGAAACCCAGTCTAGCACGCTTGATAGCGCCCGCCCTGATGAATATGCACAGGACATGTCAAAATGGTGCAACGGCGCTGAGACATGACAGCCCGCCTGTAAGCGGTGCGTGAGTAGCTACTCCTGTAGGATGTACACCTTCGTACAGGCCGTGCAAAGGGCACAGCAATCCAGCCGGGCAACTTCAATTTAATAAGATATGCTTGCCAAGCACAGTAATGACATCTGAGCAGCCTGGCAAGCCCAACAGCAAGACGTGCACAAACAATCAAATCCTCGTTGTCACCCGATTGTGAATCAAGAATAGCGGACACTTCACAACTGTGCAAACATCACATGTCCCTGCTGCACGGCGCAGGCTGCCCAAGGCAGCA
This sequence comes from Tetradesmus lagerheimii, assembly GCA_902809745.2. NCBI lineage: Eukaryota > Viridiplantae > Chlorophyta > Chlorophyceae > Sphaeropleales > Scenedesmaceae > Tetradesmus > Tetradesmus lagerheimii. Next base: position 176,709 of record CADDIJ020002473.1, on the reverse strand, counting down.
TGCAGGCGTTTACAACGTCACTGGCACGCACCTCGCTCTCCAACCTTGTAAATGCTATGAGACACAGCTGAAGCAAAATTGACCAACATGAGACGTTGGCCTCCTTGTTGCACAGAGCCAGAATGCAGGACTAATCTTCCAAGCACGCCTCGAATGATCGCCATAACCATGTTATGGTGGCACCACCGCACAGCCACTGCCAGTGGAGGGGGTCGCAAGGTACACAGTGGCTGGATAGAAAAATGCAGGTGTGCGGCGCAGCTAACATTGCAGCAGCGGCACACTATGAACAGTTGGTGAGGTGGTCAACAGCGGATGCATGACAGCAAATGCAGCCCTGAGGGGCACCATCATGCATGCATCCGCCACAAGTGAAAATGTAACCTCAACTTGCGACGCCAGGAAGGGCTGAAACCAGGAGTGCACGGCACAGAGCTCATGAAACGTGACTGCACGACCACTGCATGACTCGAGGTCACGCAGTGCTCATGCAACAGCTGAGTTATGCTGTTGACAGTGCCTGCCGTGTCGAACATCGCCTGACACTGTAATACTACCACCGTATGACACCAAACACTGCACTCAGACACATCAATCAAGCTGGCGTGTAAAACCATCAGTCTGGGGCCTGACTGATCAGAGATGGCATGACAACAGCTGGCACAAGGGATGGCCAACTGGCATACATCATGAGAATGAATAGCCGCCTGGCATACACCAGACAGACAGGATTTACCATTGCTCGTGTCGCGGCGACACGAATTACTCCTGCTGACAGCATACTTCAGTCATATTCAAAGGTATATATCATAAGCAGTGCAGCATGTGGCAGCTAGTGTAGTGTGATAAGATCAAATGGATGTCTGGCATACATCAGATAGCCACCAAGATAAAACGCCAGATCCTCAGCACAAACGATGAGAAGCAAAGCCCACCAAATGTCAGCTGCACGTGCAGCAGGACTGCGCAATGTGCGGCGTGGCATGTGTGCTGCAACGCCAAGCCAGCTCAGCAGCCGCGAGAGCGGATGCGGCACAAACATGCAGAAACTGAGAACATTCAATGCGCACCAAATGTGATTCTAGGTATTCTGGTTGGTTTTGGCTGCCGCGTAATCACGGCAGCCATGGCAAGGCAGATGCACGGTTCACAACACAAACTGGCAGCCAGTCAACGCAACTGCGCTGTGCATGCGCAACACAACTCATCATGTACCACGTGCGTCACAGCTGCAGAACCCAACAAATCAACCCGTATGCAGTGTTCAAGCAACTCTGTTCTGTTTGTACACATTCTGTGTGTTTGGTCTGATTGCTGCGGCAGCTGGTCTGCACCGGCAGCTAGTTCAGGTGTGACGACCGCAGCGACAGCATCTGCAGCAGCTCATCCTGAATCTCCAGCTGCATCTGCTGCGCCACCATCAGCTCCTGGATCTTGGCCTGAGCCCGCGGGCTGACCGCAGGGCTGCTGCCAGTGGCCAGGCCACCACCAGCACACAGGGCAGCGAGGCTGTCAATAACGTTACCAGCAGCAGTGGTGGCTGACGTGCCTGGGCTGATCAACCCACCAGAGAAACTTGTGTGACAGCTGTTGACAGGGGACAGGGCATCGCCATAGCAGCTGCTGCTGCTGCAGCTGACGGCTGGCAGCGGTGCGCTGAAGCTGCTGTTGGTGCTGCGGTAGCTGGTAGGAGGAGTTGCAGCAGAGCTGGTGTAGCTGAGCGTGGGCAGCATGCTGCGCTGGACGTTGCTGCAGGGAATTCTTGGCAGCATGCCGCTACTGCCGTAGAATGCAGCAGCTGCTGCTGCAGAGACACCCGCCTGCTGGCGCATCATAGACTGAATGCAGCTGCCTCCACCAACACTTCTGTCACAGCCGCTGGTCATGCCAAACTGCAGGGGTGCTGCGTATGTTGTTGGGATTGCTGCACTGCTCACGCTGTATGGTAGTTCAAGCCCTGGGATGGGAGAAATAGCAGCAGCCGCATCAGCAGCAGCAGAGCTAGCATGCCAGGCCTGTGCCGCAGCCAGCTGCTGCCGGCACTGCTGCAGCTGCTGTGCCTGAACCTGCTGCAGCTCCAGCTCAACTTGCAGCTGCAGCAGCAGCAGGCTCTCCTGTGCAGCCTCAATCCTTGCAATTTTGGCTGCTGATGCCGCTGCAGGCACCAGGTAGCAGGCCGCTGGCCCCTTCTGCTGCTGGCACCTGGTCATATCCTGGTGTGACATCCATCACCTTGATCCCAGGTGGCTGCCGAACCTGCATGCACCTGGACGCGTTGTAGTCGACTGGCAGGCTGCTGCTGTAGGTTGGCACACTGCCGCTGTAGGAGCAACACATGGCTGATGGGTGGCCACCACACAAGCCCTGCAGCTGCTGCTGCTGCTTGCAGCCTTGTGATACCCGCCGCACTGCTGCTCGCCTGGCAGCCCATCAGCTGCCACTCTCACACTGCCAGCAGCACCGCCGCGCATGCGTTCACTGAGGTCTCCTGCAGGCGGCGTCAGGCGGCTGCCGAGCTGGCAGCTGTGCCTGCGCAGCCTGTTATCTGCTTGGCTGCCAGGCTGCAGCGGAGAGATGTCCAGAGACATCGCACGCTGCCGCTGCTGCTGCAGCAGAACCTGGCAATTGTGGCTGTCTGCTGGCTTTGCTGCCGCTGTTGCTGCTGCTGCAGCTGGTAGCCGAAGGCTAGGCAAGTCCAACGACGCGGTACGGCGCTGCTGCCTGTCGGCTGTGGCTGGTGCTGTTGATGCACGAGCAGGCAGCTCCAGTGAGGCAGCACGGCGCTGTTGCCACCTTGTTGCTGCTGTGGCTCTGCCGCTGCTGCTGTAGCAGCTGATGCATTTGAAGGTCCTGATGCAGCTGCCCAGGCATGGTACTCTGCGTGTGCAGTGCTGCTGCTGCTGCCACCGCTGTGCCTTGCGCTCTCATGATGCCTGCTGGGCCACGACTGCAGCAGGCTTGCTTGAGGCGTGCAACTTGCAGGGAGTGGCTGCGGCAGCGCGAGCGGCTCGATTATACTGGGGCTTGCTGCATCAGCATGGTCCCCGCTGTGTGATGACTGGCTGCGCCGCTGTACATAGGCAGCTGATGGAGTTTGATCATGGTTGCCGATGCTGGTGTTGTGGGTGCAGAGTGCTGTCACTGCAGATGCTCTGCTCTGCTGCTCCTGCTGCCGCTGCTGTTCCTCCTGCTGATGCCACTGCAAGGAGCACTGCTGCTGTTAGACGCGCGCACTGGGTTTTTGTCACGCTGAGAGCCGCTGTCGTAGTTGCCTGTGCCGGATGCTAAGTGTGAGCTGTCGCTGGTGCTGAGGCAGCAGGCGGGAATATAAACGCCTGTTCCCGACTGAGATGCTGAAACTGCACAAAAAACGATAAACGAAACATCAATCAGCATAGTTTGCTAGGCATAACCAGCAGAAATGTTGAGCGTCATGACATTGCACGGTGATCCTCACCAGCTGATCCTGTGGCTAGCATACCACGCTGCAATTGCAGCTGTGTTGCTCATTTGTGGAGTTGGTTCATGCGGATAAACTCACCGGCGGCTTTCATGGTTGGATCCGTCACTACCTAGTTTCATTTGCCCAGGACTGATTACTTGTCTCCCAAGCATTAGCATGCTGCTGTGTGAGTATATGTGGCTTCTGTGTAGCTATGTAGAGCACCTGGTAGCTCAGCACACAATGTCTACTCGGATAGTTCGTGTTGCCGCGAGTTTCGCCTGCGAAGATGCCAAATGACCTCATCCATTCATGCGCCTCCCTGTTGATTACTTTCTATTGTGACGGTTAATTGCTTTTTCTGCTACCTGCCGCGCTCACCAAGCATCCTAGACTGACGTAAACGTTCCTGCTGTCATCTTTTTGCTAGGCAACTTTGCCAGTGCAGGCCTACGGTCAGCTCTGCAATACAGTTAATACAGTTAGACCGTCTTAGAATCAGTTCTTTCCTGCTTTTGGTGCTTTTTCAGAGGTGTCGACTGGTGTGTAGTACGTGTCGTGACGGCGAGTCGTGCGGGTTCGCAGGCACATGCATCACGGCATGCTGCAGGCCACCGTCTGCGACCTGTGCCCGCCCAAACACCAATGTAGGTTGCAGAAAAAGAGTGGGAGTTGGCACTGCAAAAAGAGCGCTGCCATCAGTACTGCTTGCAACCGGCAGCATGCTGGCCAGCCCATGGGTTGCGCAGCCCCATGAGCACCTGCAGCTGAACTGAACCTGAGGTCCGTGCCTGCCCAGGTACCGCTACTCAAAAGTTCTCCAGTGCCGGGAAACCAGCATACCAAGCAGGTAAGGAAAGAGGACTTCATTATCCTGCCTGCCTAAGATTGCAGCCCGGCTGCATTGGATGCCGTCTCGCTGCTGAGTGCGCATGCACTGGCATGATGCATGGCTGGCTCCACACCACTGCACGTGCAGCACTGCAAGCAATTTCCGCCACAACTGTAGGCGCGGCTGACTCAAGTGCTGGCAGCGTAGCAAGCCCCATCATGGGCACAGTGTGGCAGGAGTAGCTTCGGGAGCACCACCCTCTTGACTCTGGCAGCGGTCCGAGTAAAAGCACGCAAGGTACGCATGCAGCTATGAGATCCCGGGGCCCCGGCACCAGTTGGTGTAGCATGCCAGTGGGCACTTCAATACAGGTGCACTACATAGTGACAAGTGTAAAGAAGTTAGCGGTAGTGACAAGCCTTGTCAACGGTTGCTGGCGCACTGCGCACTGCACTTAGTAAGTGCGTATCACAGGGTATCAATGAGGGAGGCAGGATTGGAGAGTTTTGCCTGCTTTACCTGCTGCCTTTTCCAGTACCGCAAACTCTTTACAGGGTATCGTGCTGTTTTACCAGCACCGGATAACGTGACACCTGGTGTGCCGCACCAGGTTCAGCCGCTGGGCCAGCGATCTCAATAGCATGCCTTAGGCGGCAACGCTGTTCTGTTCATCATCATCATCATCATCATCATCATCATCATCATCATCATCATCAACATCAAATTACCAGATCAAGCCATAGCATCAACGCCATCGGCCCCGCGCCCCCCGGGGCGGAAGAAAGAGGGAGCACCGCTCCATTATGTTTGCAACTATTACGCACATCCCAAGCTTTCACAAGATACGCAGCAATGCTCCTAGACACCAGTCGGCAAACCCCCTTGCTACCCCAAACATCATCAGAAACAAAACGCTGTTCTGTTCCTGGATTCAATCGGCGGCTTGCACCCTTGCAGGCTGCAACTTGCGTAGCTATGCATAAGCCTGTCCTGCTCCCTCAGATGAGGTATCAGCATGAGCCTGCAGGTTGCACACCCAATGTTGAACCGCACTTCGGGCAGAAGTGCTGCCTGCAAATGATCCACACGTGGATACAGCCACTGTCAAAACCCGAAGCTGGAGACACGATCAAGCGAAAGGCAACAAGGAGCAGAAAAAAAGATGGCGTTGATGCTATGGCTTGAATGGGTAAAATGATGATGATGATGATGATGTATGAGCAGAGCGATTCCATAATAAGCACAGCCAGCTGTTTGATGTGATCAGTGTGGCACAACTCATCTCACATCAGCCCCATTCTGCTCCCCTAGCGGTGGCTGCCAACCATATGGTATGCATAGAATGCACAAGGGCTGAACAGTCTCGCTCTTAACGTGCCGCACGGTGTGACACCGTGTGAACTGCAATGCACAACCTGAGACCACGCAATACGTCAGATTCTGCAACACACATCGGTTCTTTGACGTGAGACTTTGTGCTCAAGTGCCTACAGAACAGGAATGCCGGTGCGCGCAAGCACTGCCTGCGTGTATGTAGCGCATAGGGCCAGCACTAGCTGTGGCTCATGATCTGATCACGCCTGCTGCTTGCAACAGCACAACTCAGAGGTTGGCAAGCACAGATTCGCTGCCAAAACCGCGGGCAACACAAACATTGGATCAAGTAGCACCACAAACCTATCTTACTATTGCTGGTCTGAGTTTCAAACTTCAAACGCCAGTGGCGTGTGGCTCAGCGGTAGAAATGCTGCAATTGCGCTCGCAGCACATGCTGTTCCAGCTGCGCAAGAGACCACACACGCTAGGCTTGCAACACCTCACAGGCAGCGAGGGTATGACAGATATACAGTTGTCATACAGACAGCTGGCATGCCTTCAAGTTGCGTACCAAATGTGCTTGCAACATAGACAGCTTCCATCAGCTGACAATGCGCAGAGCACTGAGTGTACTGAGACTGGCCGTACCGCCCCATCCTGCTCCGCAAGTTGTGGCTGCCAACCACAGAATGCACAGCCACACAAGAGTTGAACAGTCTTACTCACCAACGTGCCACACCGTGTGAACTGCAATGCACATACTGAGACAACACAAAATGTCTGCAAGACAGACGTTGTGCTTGAGTGCAAACAGAACAGGAATGTCGGTGCGCGCAAGCACTGCTTGCGTGTATGTAGCGCATAGGGCCAGCCACTAGCTGTGGCTCATGAGCTCATCACGCCGGCTGCTTGCAACAGCACAACTCAGAGGTTGGCAAGCAGCACTCATACGCCACCAATTCCGTGTAGGCAACACAAACACTGGATCAAGCAGCACCAGCGAACCATCCTACTATTGCTGGTGGATGCTGCAATTGCGCTCGCAGCACATGCTGTCCCTTGCTCACAGCTGCGCAAGAGACCACACACTAGGCTTACACCACCCCAGGCAGAGCGGGTGTGACAGATATGACGTTGCCATGCATTCGGCTGGCATGCCTTCAAGTTGCATACAATGCCGGCATGCCAGCTGGATTCCACAATGTGCTCGCAACACAGACAGCTTCCATCTGCTGACAGTGTGCAGAACATTCGGGTGTACTGAGGCTGTATGGCCAGCAGATGTGGCATGCGTGCTGCCATCATCACGCACAACACAGCATACAGTTGTGTGAAACTGCAGGCAGTTCACAGTTATAACCTGCGACAAACAGCGGGCCCTTGCATGGCAGCAGCTGTGTGCCAAATCACCAACGTAGCCAGGCTTGCAAGTTTGGCAAGTGCTTGGTACTATCGCCAACAACAGGCAATGCGATCAACTTGCACAGCATGCTTGGTTTGACACCATCAGCCACTCTGTCAGCATGCAAAAATACTAGAGCATGCACTTGCAGATGCTGGCCAGCACGTAACTCCATACTTGCTTCCACAGTGTGAATGCGCCATCCTTGTACATCACAGCCCGCCCAACAGATGATAAGGCTGGAATGCTGAATCTGGCACCGCTGCAACCGCACAAACTACGCATACAGGTGTGTGAGTGCACTTTCAACAGCAGAGAAGGGAAAAGTATTGCATTGCGCCGGCGACCCCCCAATGAGAACCAGTGTCGCCACGCTTGTAAGTTGCAGTAAGTGCCTTCATGTGCCAGGAACAGACATAAACTCCGGGATGATGCAGCTCAAGTTGGCATGCATGACCATAGCATGCACTTGCAACTGCTGGCAAGCACACCCACACGTGCTTGCTCGTACAGTTCCCACGTGCCATCCTCGTGTCGCAACGTCACCAAACAAACCACGAGGCCCAGTTTGCTGATGTTGGAACTGCTGCGACCGCAGTTCCTGGTTGGTATAGGGAGACAGTGCATTAGGGTACCCAGCCGACAGCAGCCAATGCACCACACCATAGCAGCAAACGCTGCATGCTATGACTATGCAAGCAGAACAGCCCCGAGGGTCACCCTGGAGCTCCCTTGCCGATGCTTCTCACAGGCTTACACGTTGGCTGTAATGTATAATATACTACACAGTGCATGTTGATGCCACATGATGATGAACTACATAGTGCAGACAGCATGCTCATCTACAGCAAGCATCTTGTCACGCCAATGTACCACGCAGCGTGACTGAGAGCCGCCGTAATTCACACTGCAGACGCTGAAAGTCAATGCATAACTCACAACCCACACAGAAGTACAGAGAAGAGTGCAGCACAAGCAACAGCAGTTGCAGCATGCATGCGTATGTCCACTTTTGAACGATCGAACTGCGGCCGACGCTCTACATATTCAAAAGCCGCGCCAAGTTGCAACCCCCACAGCGGCATGTCCCTGTTGTGCCCACACAACCATGCAACAAGCCTACAGCAGGGAAACGACACATGCAACATTTACTAACTAATGGCACTGCTGCTCTGCTGGCGGTTTGCCAGGCAAGCACTGCTAGTGCTGGCTGCAGATGCGCGCCCACACCCACACCGTGCTTCTTTTGAGCACGCATTAAGATCATTGCCATTCAAAGACAATGCATGCTGCTGGTGCTGAAAGTTCTGCGGATCTGTTATGCGTGCACATGATGCTTCACAGAGTAAGCTTTGTGGTCACACCGAAAGCTCTGCAGAGCATGTTCCTGTACGTGACACGTTGTTGGCAGGGAGCAGCGCGTGCTGCGATCTGTCAGGCTCTGCATGCATAGCTATGCTGAAACTTGTGTCGGGCTGCAAGCCATGCTTGAATTGCGCATGCACACCGTAGTGTACAGCAGACTAGTCAACATTGAAAGCTTGTATGATGACCTCTATTAGGCTGCCTACATGCGTGACAATCAATAGAGCAGAACTAGCTGGCATTGCTCAGTGCAGCTGCCGCCTCGGAGGCACACACACAAGCAAGTTCATGGCACTGTTGACTATCGGTTGGCTTGGCCAGTCACCGAGCCAGTTTCATTGTTAGTTTGGCCAGTCACCGAGCATTAAAACCTTGGCAGAAAACGCGTGCAAGAGACCTGCTGAATGTGCCTGCTGATCCATATCACTAACAGGGACGCGTATCAAGCACATTGTGAGTGCAGCCATCGCGAGCATCACGCACGTGCAAGTGACATGCGCAGTATAAAGTGTACATTCTTCAAGCAAGCTACATGCCGGGTCCCGCATTCAACACTCCTTTTGTCAAAGCACCGGGTCCCTGTGCAAAGATCTCTGCTGGTGCATGGTGTGCCTATAAATGCACAACAGCAGTCGCTAAGCTTCCAGCGTGGCGCCTAGCTGATCACACAGCAGCCAGCACGAGGCGCAGCTCCAACTGCAGCGCCGTTGCCAGCAGCATCTGGTGGCGGCTCTGCTGTGCCGCTCGCAACATCAGCACCATGGCCAGCTGTACCAGCAGCAGCAGCCGCAATGGCAGATCCGTGGGCAGAGCCCGGCCTGCTGTGTCGTGCTGAGGGCTGCTTTGCCAGCTCTTCAGCCAGTAGGCCCTGCAGCACCTCCACCACCTGCAGCAGAAGCCCGCATGGGCACGACACGAAGCAAAGTGATGCAAACCGCCGGTGCAGTTGCAGCTTCTACACCAACTTGAAGGCAAACACAGCCACCATAGTGCACACTGCAGGCACAACACTATAGCAGATCTGTTGGCTCTGGAGCTAGCAGGACCATCTTCTGGAAGCTTTGCAACTGACAGGGTCTACCAATCCATTCAATGTTGCTGCAGCGCCCCACCTTGGCCATGCTTGGTCGTGCGCACGGCTCCTGCTGCCAGCACGCCTCCACCAGCTGCCACACGCCTGCGCTGATGGCCTTGGGCTTGGCTGGGCGGTAGCCCCTGGCAACCTTGGCAGCGTACCTGCACACGCAACAGCTGGATGTTATCGTGTTCTGTGGAATGTTTCGTGATTGCAGCAACTGGCATTGGCTGGAAGGGTGCTGGTCTCCACCAAGGCTGCGCTGGGGCTGATGCTGCGCTGCTTGATCAGAACAGGACACGCCACTCGACACGATACAGTGAGCAGCGCAGCAAACGATGAAACCAACACCAGAAACAGCAGCAGCAGCATCATTGCTCACCACTCTGTGATGGCTGGGTCTGTGCAGTTGGTGGGCAGCTCTGTGAAGATGAGCAGGCAGCGCGCAGCAAGCTCTGCACGCGCAGCAGCAGCCACAAAATTGTTGATTGTAAACAGCAGGCGACCACCAATTTGTTGAGGTGCGTTGACGAGGTAGCACACAACAGCAAGACACGCCTGCCAGGCATTGCATAGCCTTGCTGGCAAGAGCTGTTTTCTGGCTACATCGCTGGGTGCATAGGCCACATGCAGATGATGTGCGGGCAGTTGCTGGTGCCGGTCTGTCATCCAAGCACAGCGCAGCCAATAGGTGCAGCTCACCATACAGCGCCACACCAAAGCTGAAGACATCGGCCTTCTCATTGTATGGCTGGCCCAGGAACACCTCTGCATGCCGTTCAGCACAGTACAGCACAGCAACGGGCACAGGGTCAGCACGTTTTGCAGTGAACCGTGCCGCGGTGGTGCCTGGGTTGCAGCAACTACAGCAACCCTAGTCAACTCATTGCATCCGCGCCTTCACATTTCAGGTGGAGTTTGGGGTCTGCAACTAGCCTCGTGCGCTTCATGCAGAGCAGAGGAAGCAGCTGGAATGCCACATGGTAGCTGCGCTGTGTTGCTGCAGCACTGCCCTGCCGCTGTGTCTTACCTGGCGCCATCGTCATGCACGAGCCTGTCTGGCCTGCACACAAATAGCAGCAGCAGCAGCAGCAGCAGAGGATGTCTAGGCAACCACCAAGGCAGGCACCCAGACAATGCACAGGCAGAGCAAGGAAGTGCACAGGCAGAGCCAAACAGTGCACAGCCACAGGCACAGTTCATGCCGCTGCTGTGCAGCTTCACAGCCTCAGGCTCTGAGGGACGCTCAGCAAGCAGCAGGCAGGGAGGTGCAGCTGTCATGCCGCACCTGTCATGTGAAAGACCGTCTCAAACTCAGAGCCCCAGGCGCAGCTGTCAATTCTGCTCTCCCATCCCTTGCTGCTCAGGCCTGTCAGCGTTGGCGACAGCACGCTTGCTGCACAACTCTGGCCCGCCTCTGTCAGCCACGTTGCATCTGTCACCATGCTACCACCAAACTCGCTGCGCGCCTTGTGCTGCTGCTGCTGGTCTGCTGGCAGCTGCGCGTAGCAGTCAGCACTGCTGCTGATGCCAGCAGCAGCGAATGCTGCTACGTCAGGGTAGAGGATGGCAGCTGTGGCGTCTCTGCCAGCAAGCTGTGACATGCCATTCGGTAATTTGCCTGCTTGCAGCGCTCTGGTGGAGGCTGGCACGCCAGGCTCAAGCAGCAGTGGCTGCCCCATCACTGCTGCTGATGGCAACCCTGCTGCTGGCATGCTGTCGCCAATGATGCTAGACCGCTGCAGGCGGAGCTTGGAATCATCCACCACCTACGACGCCACCAGCGGCAGCAACAGGCAGCAGTGGCAGTCAAATACACATCATGCACCACATGCATGTGTTGCGGAGCAAAGGCAGCACCCTGCGCACCCTACCACACACACTATCGTGCATATGCACACGTGCATACTCGACACAAATAATCCACCGCCTCACCATGTGCAGGCCCATGTCTGCGAGCTTGGCCACCAGGCAGCCCCCCTCCTCCACCAGCACCACATTGCTCAGCTTCACATCGCGGTGCAGGATCATGGGGCTGCGCGCATGCAGGTACTCCAGGGCAGAGGCCAGGTCCAGGCCCCAGCCCAGGGCCTGCGCGGTGCTGTACACGCGGCGCATCGGGGAGATCATCTGCGCGGAGACCTTGTCGCTCAGTGAGCCACCCTGCAGGAAAGGCGAAAGCAGGTGCAGGGCAGTGCCATGTCGGTAACGCTGTTACATGGTGTGGAAATGCGCATGTTGAGGCGAGGAGGTGTCCTCAGAGGATGCTTGTCACTGCGTGCTGCTGTGCGGGGCTCCCAGCATGCGAGTGACACCCCCATGCAGCCAAAATCGATGGCAGGCATCAACCACAGCGACACTGCTGCATTCGGCGCGTGACAGCCTGTGGCCTGTTACATTCACAGGCCAGCACTGCACTCTAGGATCTGCACTCTAGGATCGGACACGAATACCAGCAGTGGGTGCCGCCCCCCCCCTCCCCGCCCTCACCTTTGCGTACTCCAGCACGAGTGCCCATCTGCCGCATGCTGCTCGCTTGTTGGGCGTGAGGGAGCACAGCGCCCTGTAGCCGATGATGCGCCTGCAGCAGTTCGCATGCACGACAACAATCGCTGTCTGTTTCCACAGGCACCACAAGCGCACGCAGTTGCTGTTCCCCGCGACGATGCTGCAGGTGCAAAACTGAACAAGCAGTACGTGGGTGGATAGTGCCCTGCAGGTACCCGCATACTAGCCAGCATACAGCGCCAGCCTGCAGGTTGAGCACATGCTGGTCATTCCCCGCTCAGCTGGCAGGCAGCGTGGCACCAGTGCTTGCAGTCTATGGATTTAGTCACATATGATTATTCCACGTTGTGGTCACGCTCATACGCGCGGCAAAGACGCAGAAATAAGCACAGTCAGGCTGCCTCACCGAGGCAGACAGTGTACCTGCTGCCAGTACTAGGCATCCGAAGGCACATTCGTGCACCATTGTTGAAGGCTAGCCGCCCTGCAGATACCATATCTACTTGCCTGTGTTGGCATTTGGACAGCACATCGGCCTCTGTGCGCATCATGCTGACGTTGTCGGCCTCTTCGGGGGTGCCGGCATCAGGCACCTTGATCGCCACATTCTTCCCATCAAACGTGCCCTGCAACACAACCAGGACGGTTGATCCATGTAATCAAGCGTTTCAGCACGTGCGGGGCGGCAATGAGCGGCTACAAGGAAGAGTCAAGCGCAGCTCCTGCTGATCACTCCGCCAGTACCTTGAACACCTCTCCATACGCTCCTTTACCGATCTTCCTGATCACTTTTAGCCTATGTTTGCCCGTGCTTGCTGCTGCGTCCATGCCAACAGTACTGCGGTCACATGCCACGGGCGTGGGGCACATGGAGCCCACAGGACAGCACAGATAGTTTCCTACTGTTTGACGCGGCAGCACAGGCGCGTATCTGGGTGATGGTATCTGATGGTAACCAGTGACAGCCAGCAGTCCCAACAGCAGGTTTTATAGAGCGAGAGGCACCGGCTTGGGGCTTCTGATTGCTAGTTTAACTCTGTCACTGAGATCTCAGCAAGAAATTGATGCTGCAGGTGTCGGGGATTGACAGTCAATCCAGTGCTCGTCACTGTGCGATGCGTCATATGTGCGCCTGTGGGATATCTTGCTGCTGACGGATATCAGGTGTAGCTTGCGTGACGAGCCCTGTATGCGACAGCTGTTGCCCAAACAGACGTGCCGGGACAAGGAGTGCGACGTTCCAGTGACCGTTTTGGGCTGGTGGCCCACTCGGTGACACCCACAAGCGTGACCACTCAGTCTGCAAAGAGAGAGAGCGGAGCTTACAATCACCGCAGTGCCCTCCAGCACACTGCAACCATCATGCAAACACCACCTGCAAGCTGCAGACTGCAACACCTGTACCCAGATAGTCCTGCTGCTCAGTAGCTACAGTAGCTGGGTGCTAGGTCTCACTACTAGAGCAAAATAGCCAAATGCCGCGTACATTTGCCACAGTGCCTGCCATGCATCCCGTGCCACATGTCACACACAGCTTACCCGTGCGGATGGGAGAACACCCAACGCAGACAGCAACTTAGTCGACCATGCAGCATCACCTGCACTGTCAATGTCAGCAACATGTCGGTGACACCCTATGCGAGCTTCTGCATGATTCAAACAGCACTAGTAAGTACTCAGGCACAGCAACCAGTGGCTGTGCTTGAATGTGTGCTTAGCACAAACGTAGGCTGCATATGCACGTGAGCTCCAGGCTAGAATGCTTCCAACTGCAAGGTGCGCGTGCCATGCAGTGGCATCTGCTATGCACGTAGGAGCTGGTGCCTTGCCATCACAGTGCTTTTCATAAAGCAATGGCGCCATCTGCGCCAATCACAAGGTGGCGGCTTCCACTGACAGTGGCGCACCGCTAGCAGCAATGCCGCCTTCGAAAGGAGCGCCACGATATTGTACAGCAGCTAACATGGCATGAGAACAGAACAGACCAGCAGTCACATGTATTGTGGCACATCGATGCACCTCGCCCGATACTTGCATGCCCATACATCATCATAGAAATTTGCCAGCTCCTGTCAAGCCCAAGGTGCCTTCAATCAGTATGGTTCACTGGATGGCAGCTGGGCATGTCATGGTTCTTCTCTGCCCGCATACCATCACAGCTCTTGTCATCAACATTCACAACTGTGCACACCACGCACCCAGAAACACTGCAGATTACGGCCAATACCAACAAAGAACATACGTTGCTTCCACCAGGCGACTCTGTACTGTGTGCTTGCAGTTGCCCAGCATGTGGCACCCAGCAGAGCATGGTTGCAGGATGCTGCTGTCAGCACGGTCAAAGGCAGAGCTCTGTATATACAACGCTCAAACCCAGCAACAGCGATTAGGCAGACATAACAGATGTCACAGCTGCACCAGTCATGGCAGGCCCTACCGGCCAACACAACCCTTTCTTGGCAACAGTGGTTCAACCCTGCATTGACACAGCCAACTGGTGTGTTGAATTCAACACAAAGCACTGCTGCTCACCGCTGCCGTGCTGCGCCAGATTGTACAAAGCACAGCGCATACGTCGACACCACCTCCAGCGTCCAGCACCTGCACCGCAGCGCAGCACGCACTAGTGCCTGCCAGCTGCTGGGCCCTCCAGCTTCAAAGGTGTCACCTCCAGCTGCTGCTTCTTCTTCTTCCCGCCCTTCTTCCCCTGCTGCTGCTGCTGCTGCTGCTCCTCTCCTGCTGCCGAGCCATCATGGCCGATCCAGCCCTTGACCTTGCCCAGCCAGTCATCCTGGTTGCGCGACCAGCTCATGAAGCACGCGTCAAAGATGGTCATGGTGTTCACCACCAGCAGCTGGTGCTTCAGCGGCACAAACGTGAAGTTGATGCCCTGGATGACAGGCCACAGCGTGACCTCTGCAGCCAGCGTCGGCACAAAGTCCACGTGCATCTTGCGCTTGAACTCGGCCATGCCGCTGAAGTCGATCAGCGCACAGCCCCAGGCAAAGAACGCAGCCACATAGAAGGGCCCCATGGCAGCTGTGTCTAACAGCACCTGCAAGACGAGGAGCAGGTGTCAGCAGCGGCAACAGTGAGTGCAGATTCAAACGACATACGCTGCGGGGAGGGTTTGTCACACGCAAGCAGCTGCTACGAATGCTAGCTGCATGCCACATGATGCCTGGGAATCCAGGGCTACCATGCAGTGCATGGGCATGATACCCTTGCACTGCCTTGACCGTCATGCCGTCCGTCACTTTGCTGTCGCTCGATTTGCTGTCGCTCAAGCAAGCGCTGTTGCTCGCCGTTCAACCACGCCGCTGCAACGCACACTGCTTTGCTCTGTTGCTGGCGTGTAAAGCGCATGCTGCTTCAGCCACTGCTGTGCACCCAGGCAATGCGGATGCAACACCCACCTTTGCAGCGATGAACTTTGCGCCCCCTCCAGGGAACACCCTGGCACACCACTTGTCCAAGTTGATGTACCAGAAGTGGCCCACAGGCCCGACAAACGTCGAGCCAAACATGCCAGTCATGAGGGCGCGCCGCCAGTCAATCACCAGCTGCGGCGCATCGTCACTGCTGCTGGCGCCACTGCTGCCGACCTCTGCTGAGCTGGGATGTGCTCCCTTGACTGCTTTGGTGCCGCCAGCTACGGCTGCATCTGCACGCTTCTTCTCATGCTGCATCTGCTTCTCCCAGTGCTCTAACCGCTGCGCAATGACATCACCGCTGCACCACAGCACTGCACTAGTGGTCATCTGCGTTAGCACTGGCCGCCGCTCCAGCTGCCGCTCGTAGGCGCCCCATAGCTGCTTAAGCGGGTTGAAGATAAGCGATGCGTTGCTCATGGCTGCTGCTGCTACAGGTTAACTGCTACAGTGGCAGCTGGGCTCTCAGGCTGCTCCCTGCTGCTGTAGCAGGGTCTCACAGTCTTGCCCAAATCACACACGGCCTGCATGGTCACATGAGACAAGCAGAGAGCTCGTACATTTGCTTACACTGACGTTCGACACCAATGTGCCAAACCAGCCGCGTGCAACACTGTCGAAGCTGGACGTAGCCAACATACCAGCAACGTGTACAACAGCAAGACTGCAGCTATGCTGTTACGTACACCACATATATGCACCTTGAAATGCCATGCCACATTTACATATGCAAGCACATACTCGGTCTGCCGTGTACTCACAGAAGCAGGGTAGGTGTCCCCGCAGTCTACTTTAGTAGCTCGCTATCTAAAACTATGATCCAATGAGATTACAGACACGGTTGATGGAGTCGGGAAGCACCTGGAGCAGCTGGCAGCCAAGTTTCAATAGCCGGGTGAGGCAGCAGCACTGCAGAAGTAGCACTATGGCTTGTAGACTGATGGTAACTCGACTCTCAAAGCAAGGCAGGTTGCAGCGGAGGACTCCAACACCAATTACACCTCCCTGGTTTCACCATGTTACTCAGTCAGTAACAAACGTTAGTCACACGTCATGTGTCAATGACGCACCACCGCAGCTGCTCAGTCATGAATCCAGATGGCTGCGCACGCGCTTCGCTCCTCTGCCACGCCTGACCTGCTTGGCTTGCGGCTCCTGCTGCTGCTGCTCTGGCAGCTGCGGCACCCTGCTCACGCTTGCAGCGCTAGCTACACAGCTGCTGCTGCGTTTGAGTGCTCCCCTCGCAGCTGCCGCCGCTGCTGCTGGTTTCCTTTCCTTAACCGGCTTCACAGGCTGCTGCCGCCGCTGCGACTTTACTTGCTGCTCTACCACCGCGCTGCCGTCAAGCTCTTCTTCAACCGCCCCTGGCGCGCCATCCAGCTGCTGCTGCTGCTGCTGCTGCAAGGCAGCTGCAGCAACACGCGCGGCTTGCCTGCTGCTGCCACAGCTACCTCGTCGTGCTACCCCAGCTACCCCCTCCGCCCCCGCCCCTGCTGCATTTCCGGCAGCCAGCTGCAATCTTTCAGCAGCAGTAAGCCCTACACTATAATCATTGTCACTGTCACCACCCATATCCCTGCCACCCTCAACTACACCTTCTGCCCTACTCGCAGCTGCCTCAACAGTACGCAGCTTCTGGCATGATTTTCTACTTCGCCTGCCATATTGCTGCTGCCGCACCCCTGGCGACTCGCTCAACTGCTGCTCCTGCTCTGGCTGCTGCTGCTGGTCTCCCTGGCTACCCGGGCTGCTGAACCTGAAATGATCTAACGCTGCCAGCATGCCACCCCTGCTCCTACCTGCAGCTGCTGCCGCTGCAGCCGCCGCTGCCGCAGCCCTTGCTGCACGCGCTGCTGACACTGGATTGCCTGCAGCTGCTGCATGCTTGCTGTGTTGGCTGCCGCCACCTGGCGTCCCAGCACACTGCAGTGACTGCTGACTAGCTTCAGCGGCTGCTGCACCCAGTACCGCCTCTTGTGCAGCAGCAGCAGCAGCGCGGGGTGAAGTGCTTGGGCTTTGCGTGAGGCTGATCACCTCCACGCTGCCCCCACTACCAGCAGGGCCTGGTGAAGCGCCACCACCAGTGTCTGCCTGCTGCTGCTGCTGCTTGCTGACAGTGCCAGCCGCCTCAGCAACTGCAGCAGCGGGTTGCTGCGTTGCTGACGTTGCACGGGGTTTGCCGCCTGCTGCTGCACCAAGAGCCCATGACACCAACCCTTCAGGCTTGCCAGAAGGTGCGGCATCTGCATCTGCAGCGCCGGCAGCAGCAGCAGCATCCCTCTGTGCCTTCTTGCCAATCCCTGCTGCGGATGGCTTGGCGCCCCCTGTCTTCTTAGCCGTCTTGCTGCACGGCTCAGGTGTTGTCAGGTCATCAACAAACACCCTGGACCCTTCTGCCTTTGCCCGTCGCTTGCGCTTCAGCTGTGCCTGAGGCACCACGCTGCCCCCAGAGCCAGCAGCAGCAGCAGCAGCCCCGCCAGACCCAAAGAACGACCTGATGTCGTGTGTGTTGAGTCGGCGCCGCTGGCGCTCTGCTGCGCGTGCTGCTGCCTGCCGCTTGGTGACTGCTGCGTGGCAGGGCACGCACAGCGTACGCAGGTTCTCCATGTCACAGCCCCCGCCGCCCTCATACACGGCCAGGATGTGATCTGCGTGCCAGGCGTTGCCCTCCGTTGCCTGTGCAGGGGCAAGGCAGGGCAGGCACGGTAGCATGGAATGGTGCAGCCAGAGGATTGTAGTGCAGGTTTTAAACAAAGAAAAACGGCCACCACAGCAAGATTGCAGGATCAAATGAACGAGCACAACTGTCTGCTGTGCACCTGGATACGCACAGCACACCGTGAACAATACGCTGCATTCTTTGCGGCTCAGCGCTGCACCCCTGCACCCCCTCCTCCCACCTGATCCAGCAGCTTGTCCAGGTATGCTGTGCAGCCGCGCACCAGGAAGTTGGGCGCGCGGTGCACCACCACCGCCCTGCGCTGCGCCTGCCAGCCTGTTGTGTCCTTGGAGATCTGCTGCAGCTGCTGCACCAGCGCGTGGCAGTCCAGCCCGCAGCCCTGGCATACGCCCCGCTCCAGCTTGAACAGCGCACGCCTGATGCCGCCTGGCAGCAGCAGCAGCAAAATCACAATACATCACTTGATGTTCTTCTCAGGGAGACACCAGCAGCATGGAAGGTAGATAATGGCAGCAGCAACTCGCACAACATGGCTGTCAGCCAGCGCAGACACCTCCGCTGCAGCGCTGCTGGCGGCTCAGTGACAGCCCAGGCAAGCGGCTGCATCATCGCTGGCATGTGTCTAGATGCGCGTGTAACATAACATAACAACCCTGCTGCATGCCGCTCTGCCATGCACTCACTGGAGCTGTTTTTGATGAAGAAGAGCCTCTCGCAGTCCAGGCTGCAGAACAGGTCCAGTGCGCCCTGCAGCACCGCGTCCTGCGGCAGGCCGCAGCCCTCCACGGGCCTGAAGCAGCTGCAGCAGTGGCGGCGCGTGGGGCCCGTGAAGGCCTGGCGGTACACCACCAGCTGCTGCCGGCCCTGAGGGTAGTGCACGGTCACCTGCAGGTCAGCACAGAGATAGTGTACAACATAATAGTTGGGCACATCAGCCAGCATTGAACATCAAGTCAGCATCACATGCAAGCAGCAGACCAGGCCTCACCTGCGCCAATTCAAATGCTTTTTGCATGCACGCCCGCTGACCACACACCATGCAGCTGCATTGTCATCCGATTGTCCACGACATGCCCGGCACGCCTAGGAGTAGTGCAGGGTGGATGGCATGCTGAGGAGGACCCAGCTGGATGCATCTGCTGCAGCTAGTGCTGAGGCAGTTATACATCACAGCCACGGGGGCGAAGAAAGCACACATGCTGAGGTGCAGCTGTACAGCAGCTGCCCACCTGCACCAGCTTGGCCCCAGGGGGCAGGCAGGGGTCACCGTCTTGGATGTCACGCGTGTAGCGCACCACGCCCACACCAAACGCACCAGCGCTGGCAGCAGCGGCAGACACAGCCTCAACAGCAGCAGACATGTCTGGAGGGATGACCTGCAGGGTGCAGTGCAGACAGCAACACTACATTCAGCAAAGGCTGGCCACCCATGTGGAAAGGCACGAAACAACAAATGCCACAGCTCGCAGTCCAGACACAGAACAACATCTGCGATAAACCATCAAGCACACACAAACGCGCATTCAGCAGGCCTACACAAAGGTGCACCACAGCAGGGCCACCGTGGACAGCACAGCCATTGCAACAGCACAACCCATCCCACGCATACCTTGCCAGCCAGCCTGTTGCGTGTGACGCTGCGCAGCTCGCCCCAGTCCGCAGCAAAGGCGGCACCCGCACGCAGCAGCTCTAGCAGCTGGCCGCGGCTTAGCGGCAGCGCCACGCACGCCAGACCACAGGGACCCAGGAAGCCGGGCGCAAGCCGGCAGTCGGGCAGCGCAGCAGCTGCAGCTACATCTGCTGGAGCCGGTGCTGCTGCTGGGTCAGCTGTTGTTGCTTTTAAACCTCCGGTGGTTGGCAGCTGCCGGGAGCTTGCTACTACCAGCTGCTGCTCATCAAGCTGCTGTTGCTGCTCTTGTGAGCACAGCAGCAGCTGCAGCTGCGGCTGCTCTGGCTCAACAGCTGCTGTTACCGAGGGTTCAGCGCCCTCCTCGTCTTCTGAGTCAGGGATCACCATCACTTCACAATGCTGCTGCTGCTGGCCTAGGTGGCGGCGCAAGCGTGCAATCAGGGCAGGGGATGAAAACACAGCGGCGCCAGCGCCGCCCGGCGTGTCCTGCTGCTGTGACAACACCGCAGGCTGCTGGCTGTTGCCCAGTCCACACAGGTTCTGCCCTGCCACGTCTCCTGCTGCATCACGTGCTGCCGCTGTGGCTGCTGCAGCTGAAGCAGGGCTGAGGAAGGGCAGGTTTAGGCAAGCCAGCGCAGACCTCGCCTCACCACGTGCACCGCTCGCGTACAGCGCAGATGCCAGTGGTTGGGAGGCCTGCGGTTGTGACTGCTGCTGCTGCTGTGATGCTGAGCGGACCTCTGTGCATGGTGTCTGCTGCTGCACAGGCGACATCAGGCAGTGTTGGTGGTGCTGACCTCTGTTTGGCTGCACCTGATCAGGCAGCTGTTGCTGCGGGCACTGCGCGGGTTGGCTGCAGCCACGCACAATCCCACTGGCTTGCACCGCGTCATCCTCCTGCTGCTGCTGTTGAGACTGCATACCCATCCCTGATACACTCGGAAGTGGCACCTGCTGTTGTTGCTGCT
Source organism: Tetradesmus lagerheimii (assembly GCA_902809745.2). Taxonomy (NCBI): domain Eukaryota; kingdom Viridiplantae; phylum Chlorophyta; class Chlorophyceae; order Sphaeropleales; family Scenedesmaceae; genus Tetradesmus; species Tetradesmus lagerheimii. The sequence goes on along the minus strand of CADDIJ020002473.1, from coordinate 156,059 downwards.
CCCTTTGCTGCTCCTCGCCAGGCTGCTCCCTTTGCTGCTCCTTTTGCTGCTGCTGCCAGGCTGCCTCCCAGGCCTGCACCAGCTGCTGCAGTGTGCCCTGCTCCTCAGGCAGGCTCAGCCACTCCAGGGGCAGGTTCAGCCCCAGCGGCTTAGAGCCGTCAGGAGCCAGGTGGTAGTGCAGGCGGTTGGTGTGGCCACTCACCTCAAACCACACCTCAGGCGGTGGGGGTTCTGCTGCTGCTGCTGCCGCTGTTAGTGCTGCTGCTGAGTATTCCAAATGCGGGCTGCGAGCTTCATCAGCCTCACGCACACCATCTGCTGATGCCGCCGCTGCCGCAGCAGCAGCACGAACATCTGCACACGTGAATGCTGCTGGCTCATCCCCTGTGCCTCCTGCGCGTACTGCTGCTGCTGCTGCTTCCCGTGCTGCCAGTGTGGCCTTGCTGGGTGAGAGGGACAGTGGCTGCTTGCTGCAGGGTGAAAATGGCCGCCTGCGCTGCGTCTTCCTGCCAGCACTGCCAGGAGCTGAACTGCTGCAGGGCCTGCTGCTGCTGAGGGGGCGTGCAGGTGAGTCAGCTGTGAGGTCGATCACCTGCTCACAGTCTGAGTCAGCAGCAGCAGCATCTGCAAGTGCAGCTGCAACAGCAGGTGTGAATGGTGTGGCAGCAGTTGCTGCGGCTGGCGTGCTGTCAACAACAGCAGCAGTAGGAGGAGCAGCTGCAGGCAGCACGGTGTGCTGCGTGCTAGCTGGTGCTGGTGCTGCGGCAAGCCCTGTGTCAGGCGTAGCTGCCACTACAGCGACGCCAGCAGGTGATTGCAGCATGATGTACTGCTGGCCATCTGGCTGCTCACCCACAGCAGCAGCAGCAGCGTCTTGCCGTGAAAGCTGCCTAACTGCCACGGCAGTGGCAGCGCACGGCTGGCTACTAATGCCCAGCTCCTGCTGCTCCTGCTGTTGGGAGTCACCTTGTGCCTGCATCTGCTGCTGCTGTGATGGTGGCTGCTCACCCTCCGCGCCCGCCTTGCACGCCGCTGCTGACCCAGGCTGCTGTGGAGCCAGTGTCAGGGTCTGCTGTTCTTGCTGCTGCTCCTCGTCGTCTGCTGCTGGCTCGCATGGCTGGGGCAGCATCTCAGCCTGGCCATCATGCACCTGCAAGCAACCCGAGCAGCAGATGAGCATCAGCCCACACCCACCCATTCGCCTGATAGTGCACAACAGCACGCCGGTGGCATCATGCCAACTCAGCCACCACCACCACCGCAAGAACCCCACCCCTTGAGTGCAGTGCACTTGGCGCCCCACCTGGCTGATGCGGATCAGGCTGGTGGCCAGCGCCAATGCCATGAAGTGCGTTGGTGCATGCAGTGTGCAAGGTGCATCACGGGAAGTCAACCTGGAGGCAGCAGACGCGCTAGCTGTGTGCAGAGTGGCTCCATCCCAGTTTCTCCTAGCTGGCTGACGTAGCTAAGGCTGGCGCCTGCCACTGCACGCAAATTCAATACCAGCCACAACATCCATGAGCTAGCAATGTGCTCCATGCGTACAGCAATGCACTCCCCTCCCCACCTGGCTTATGTGGCTGAAGCTGGTGTTGAGCGCCTGCCACTGCTTGTCGTCCACGGTGCCCTGCGCGCACAGGAAGTACACGTTGACCGCCTTGGCAGCCTGGCCCTTGCGGTGCGCGCGGTCCTCGGCCTGACGCACCAGCGCCACCTCAGCAGGCAGCTCCACAAACACCACCATGGACGCAGCGCTGAAGTCAAGGCCTGCACGGGACGGCGCGTGCATGTGCTTGAGCGTGAGCTAGGCGGTGCAGGGCGTGTCAGGAGGCATTGGCTCTGCAAGATGGTGACTTGTGCAGATGCAACAGCTGGCATGATGGGGCCGTGCCGTGATGGCGATGAGCACATCAGCAGAGCAAACGAACAACAAGCAGCACTCCAGCACAAGGTGGTCACACAAATGTTGCACGCATGCCCACATGCCTGCAGTCGTTTAAGGTCGCCAAGTGCATACACATGCAAGCCGATGAACAGCCTGCAAACCTCAACCAGAATGACAGTTCCACACGCACAGCGCCCGGTGTCTGCGTGCGACTGTTTGTGACTCACCAACAGCTGCTGCGGTGATGGACAGCAGCGCCACACGCACAGATGGGTCAGCCTTGAAGCGCCGCACCGCAGCCAGGCGCTCCGTGCTGTCATGGCTGCCGTCAACACGGACATAGCTCACACCCCTCCAGCGCCTGCGGTCTGCTGCTGCGGAGCCTGCTGCTGCTGCCTCCTCCACCTCATCAGCGAACTCACTGCTGCTGCTGCTGCTGCTGACGTGGCTGCCGTAGCCAGCCAGTGCTGCTGCCAGCTGGTCCATTACGTCCCTGCAGGCAGCCGTGTGCAGTAGCAAGACGTCAAAACTCCAATGCGCGCTGCCGATGCGTGCTGCAAATGGTTGCATGCATCTATACCAAAACTTCAACTGAGATTGCAGCATTCGTGACGAGAAACCTGCAGTCCTGCAACTGGATCAGATGACGAGACGATCAAGACGGCATGCAACCGGAATGCAGCTAGCACAGCAAGGCTGTGCCACACACAGGAGCCGATCGCAACCCCGACCCACCTGTGATGCGCAAACACCAGGAACTTGGGCCCTGCGCCGCCACCATCACCCCCGCTGCTACCGCCACCACCACCTGCTGCAGCATCGTCATCAGCATCTGCCTCCTCCCCAGCTTCACCTGCCAGCTCATGCTGCTGCTGCTGCCCACAGATGGCCTCACTACTGCTGCTGTTGCTGATGGTGGTGCTGCTGCTGACCTTCCATGAGGGCAGCAGTGGACCCTTGGACCCTCGGCTTGCACCGCGGCCGGCACCCCGCACAGGCCCCGGGCCATCTTCACTGTCTTCTCCATCCCCACCCAGCGCTGCAATGAGCCAGTCGATGGCATCTGGCAGCTTAGCCAGCGCAGTGCGGTGAGCAGCAGACATCACGGGAACTGCCTCAGCTTTGTCTTCTGCATCAGCACCACCTGCAGCACCTGCTGCCCCAGCTGCTGCAGCTGCAGATGGTGCAGCAAGGCTGCCGTCGGCTGCTGCTGCCAGCGCCTGCTGATTCTGCTGGCCTGGCTCCTGCTGTTTAGCCCAGCGGTGTGCAGGTGGGTACGGTAGCCGCACCACCTAGGTATGCAGATGAACAGGGGCAGTCGTTGGCCACAGCACAAGCAGCGACTGCGGCAACGTAGACATCTGGAAAGTGCACAAGCATCAGCACGGCTGCTAGGCGTACAAACAAGGCATACCCACTCCCCTGCTCTGTGCGCACACCGTCCTCTTTGCCAATGACAAAAAGCACATAATAGAACACCCGCTGACCAACAAGCAAGAATAACCTGTGCACAACACTCCATGCAACAGCCCCTTAGCTGCCAACCATCACACACTGTTGAATATTCCTGCTGCTGCTGCTGTCCCCCCTCACCTGCCGCCGCTTGGGTGGCAGCTGCGCCATGACGTCCTTCTTCAGCCGCCGCACCATCATGCGCCGCACCAGCAGCCCGTGAAGCTCCACCAGCCGGCAGCCGCCACGGTTGTCCCAACGCAGCCAGCCCTCGCCGTGGGAACCAGCCACTGGCACCAGCCGGCGATCACAGTACCTGCAGGCAGCAGCAGCAGCAGCAGCTTGTTGGCTACCCAGCAACGTGCCACGCTAGTGCGTGCATTGCAGCCGGAACGTGCCAGCCAGCTTGCTGCATCCCATCAGCCCTTGTGATATCTCATCACCAGCACTATGCTAACAGCCCTAGCAATAGCTCAAACATAGTGCCAACTGCATGCTAGCATGGTAACACGTGGCTGCACTTTCAATAAAACGTGCCGCAACATGTAACAATGCAGCGCTTGGTTCTGCAACCCACCTGTGTGCGAACTCATCCTTGCTCCTACCCAGCAGCCCAGGCACCAACACGTCAACCTGCCTGAACAGGTCATACGGCCGCGACAGGCTGGGCGTGCCTGACAGCAGGATCAGCCGGGCAGCAGCAGCGCCTGCCGCCACTGCCGCCTCTGTGTGTGGTGAGTCAGCGCCGCGGGAGTTGGTTGTGCGCAGGTTGTGCGACTCATCTATGATGATGACGCCCCACGGCAGGGCAGCCATGCAGTGGTCTGTGCGCAGAGTTCAGTGCAGATCACCATCATAAGTCAAACACGTGCAGGTAAGGAGCTTTTTAGGCAGAGTCAGCATATTCACAGTTGGTTTGATAGGCAGCAGCTGCGCAGGCACGCATTGGCCACACGTTCAGGCAGCTAGCGCAGCATGCAGGTGCACGCACTTGCCAAAAACGCAATGCTCACATTGCATCACACTCGATTGCCTCAATCTTGGTGTATAAAACCAGTTGCATGTCAGGCACTAAGGTCCTACCTGGGCCAGTGCAGCCTCCTGCCCGCTTGCTGCGTGCTGCAGCCACTGCTGCTGCTGCCTCTGCCCCGTCTGCCGCTGCACCAGCAGCAGCAGCAGCAGCGCCCCTGCCTCTGCCCCTCCCCCTGCCTGACTTGCTGCCGCCCCTGCCACCACTGCCACTTTGCCCAGGCAGCTTCTGACACGCAGGGCAACTCAGCCGCTTCATCATCTCGTAACTTGTTATTGTTATTTGCGGCAGCTGCGCCCTGCGGCCGACATCTGGCAGGTCACACAGCCGGTCTTCCTTGCCTTCTATCACGACAACCTGCCCTGGCCGCACGTGTGGCAGCCAGCGCTCAACCTCCTCTGCCCACACCAGCCGCAGGCTTGCAGGCACAATCACCAGCAGCGGCCACTCGTCCTGCAGCACAGGTGCCAGCCAATACAACAGACCCATGCGGCAGGAGCAGCAACCAAGATTAGGCCGCACTATCCGACATCAGCTGCTATCTGTGGTGCTGGCAATGCACACAATGACACGTGCACCACTGCAGGGCCACCCAGCAACATCCGCCTTCCTTGCCCCCAAAGCAGGCCCCAAACACGCGCTCCATGGCCCGTATAAAGGCGCACATGTCCCCACCTGGTAGCATGCAGCCAGCGCCAGCGCCTGCACTGTCTTGCCGACGCCCATCTCATCAGCGATCAGCACACGGCCGCGCCGCGCCAGCCCATACTGCACGCCGTCGCGCTGGAAGGGCATCAGCGCACCACGCAGCGAGGCAGGCATGGCTGCAAAGCGCGCGGCAACCTCAGCAGGAGGGGCGGTGCCTTGGCTGGGGTCCCTGCAGGCAGTAGGCGCACGCGACAGGTTGCGGGCGGTGGTAGTGAGGTGCCAGCAGACGCCAGCCGCTACACAATGTATGCGTAACCAGCATGCAGATCCTCGTCCTGAACCTTCCTACCACACCAACAGCAAGCTGTTTGCTCTTTTGCATAATTGTTCTCAACGCAGCTCTGTTGCTGCTCCAACCGTACCTGAAGGCTGCCAGTGTGCCTGGGGGAATGGCGCCTCCCCTGCCCATAAGTGGTGGCTTGCACGCGCTCAGCAGGCCAGCCACCAGCTCATAGTCAGCCAGCCGCAGCAGCATGCTCAGCTCAGCAGGCCACGACCAGTCTGGAGCAGCAGCAAGCCCAGGCTCACTGCTGCTGCTGCTGCCTGGTGCTGCTGTTGCGCTGTGATCATCAGCTGCTGCTGCGGGCTGCGCATTGTCCGCATCAGCAGCAGCTGCAGCTCCAGCTGTTGCTGCGGTGTGTTCTTGCACTGCTGTCCCTGCTGCAGGCGCCTTGTCTGATGCTGCTGCAGGCCCTGCGTCTGCTGCTGCTGGCAGCTCCAGGTGGGCCAGGTTGATGCCTGCTGCTGCCAGCACCGCCCTCAGCCCACCAGCATGAGCCACAGCAACTTCAGCCACTGCAGTGGAATAAAACAAGAGACCGCCAGCAGCAGCACCCGGTTTGTTGTCAGCCAGGCACACGTGTCAGCAGAGCAAGGCACAGCAGCGGCACGCAGCCAACATGCAGCAGCACACCAAGTACACGACCACAGCTCGTGCCATCTAGCAACTTCTATGACGTCACAAACCAGCGGCTGCCACTGCTGCTGTTGCTGCTGCTGCAGTAATGATCTGTGCGGGTGTGGCTGCCCACCTGGCTGTGGCACCAGCCTGAAAGTGGCACCATCCACCACTTCACAGCCCAGCTCAGGCCGTGACAGCTGCTGCGCAGGAAAGTACCTGCAAGCACAGGAAGCCAACACCAACAGCAGAAGCAGCAGCAGCATCGCAGCAGCAGCAAGCAACAGCACAGCTCTGTTGAACACACGAGCAGAGCATCATAGTTCACAGCTGCTTTGGCAGGCAGACTGCACTGATGATGGCGAGCAACCTCAACCCTGAACCATGCCAAGTGGCTTCCCACATTTGCTGAAGTAGGCATGCCTGACTGTGCAGGTGTTGCTGGCGGCTGCAAGTTGCGCCCCACCTGAATTCGCACTGCGGGTACAAGCAGCAGCCCCAGAAGCCGTTGCCACTGTTGCCAAGCTCTCGCCAGTGCAGTGACGCACCACACGTGTTAAACACGCCTGGGCACATCTTGTACGGACAGCGAGGCACTATACTGCCTACTGGTGGCCTTTGCTGTTGCTGCTGCTGCTGCTGGTGTGGCAGTTGCTGGTGCTGCTGCTGCCCCTGCTGCAGAGGCCTAGTGACATGTTGCTGCTGCTGTTGGTGGTGACCATTCTGCTGCTGCATCGGTTGATGGGGTTGCTGCTGGGGATGTGGCACATTATGAAGAGGCTGCCAATGCTGCTGCTGCCATGGCTGCTGCTGCTGCTGCTGCTGCTGCGTAATCGGCCAAGTCTGCTGCTGCTGCTGCTGTTGCCACGTCTGTGGCTGCTGCCAAGGTCGCTGCACCTGCTGCGGCTGGAGCTCAGCTTGACAATGCTGCTGCTGCTGCTCCTGCCGCTGCTCCTGCTGACAATGCTGCTGCTGCTGTATGTGTTTACGTGCATGAGGATGCTGCCAGCTTGAGCCGTTGCTTGCCCATGTGCTGCTCTGTTGTGCGGTGCAGTGCTGAGCAGCTGCAGCAGCATGCATGTCCTGCTGACGCTGATATAGCGGCATCTGCTGCGGATGGTGCATCTGACCTTGGGTTGCTGCAGCTGCCTGAGCACACATGTTGCCAACGGGTACTCCATGCATGCCTGATTGCTGCTGGTCTCGCTGCTGCTGCTGCTGCTGCCCCTGCCCCTCCTGCTGCTGCTCATGTGGTTTGCTGTTGCCCAGCAGGTGCTTCTCAAACTCATCCCTGAAAGACATTGTAAATATATACCATCAATTTCCAGCTAGCCATAAACTGTGCTGATATTCCAGTAGGACATTGAAGCCCACCAAGGCTTGCACCTGCTGCAAAACAGTACACCAGGCCCTGGCCGCTGTTGCTTCAGCAGGATAGCTTACCAGTCGATTGATGCGATGTAATCATCTTCATCCATGATGCCATTTCAGCCCGTCATAGTTGAGACCAAGACATCAGATACAGATCGCACTAGTGCTTCGTGGTTGCGATACGCAAAGCATGGGGCCAGCATACTATCTACAGCCTGAATTCTGGCTTGGTAGGCATCTGTGCTGTTGTTGCATAAGCTCGCTACTTTGAAAAAAACCCTGGAACAGCTTTGTAACACAGGGCGTCGAAGTATGCAATTAAGCGTTTCATACATATCTGATACTCGTTTTGTGTTTGTCGCATCACGCTGGCCACCCCAGGGCGAGACATGAATGCTGCCTGCTGTTCCCCGCAAGGCCAAGTTGAAAGGCCCAGCAGAGAAACTGAAGCAGCTCATTCAGAAGCTGCCAGTGCAAGAAGATGGCGTGAGGGAAGCGGTGAGCAGCGGCAGCGTGTCACCACATCTACAATGGCTGTGGATAGATGACGCACCTGTGCTGTAGCAGGGTGACAGCAGTGCAATCACCCGTTGTTGGTTTGCTTGCAGCTCAAGCTCATCAAGGCTTGCAGCACAGACGAGCTGGCAGCGCTGGGTCTGCAGCCTCCCTCCTTGCAGGCGCCTGCAGCTGCCCTGCATGACAGCCAGCAGCCTGTTGCAGCGCGTCTGCAGGCAGTACAGGTGCGGGGGCATATGACAGTCTCAAGCACGATACTGACAGTCATATCCTGGTAATCGTATCCTGGTGACAGCATGAGAATTGGTCAACCTTGCAGACAGCTTGCAGCTTGTTGCAGCACCAGGATGGAGTCGCTGCAGTAAAACAGAGCCCTGCCATGTGGCTAATTTGGGCAGCACAGCCTCTGGCAACAGCATGCCTGTTCTGCCAGCCATGTCCTGCAAGGATATTCTCTGCTGCACCATTGCTCCCGCAGGGTGTCATAAGCTCCTTGCAGTACAACCATGCGCATGGATACTACTATGATGTTTCCAAGGCCCGGCCGCTGTCAGCCATGTTGGCAACTGCTGCAGCGATATTGCGGGACCCGCTGCCCATCAAGTGCATAGAGGCAGTGTTCCTGGGCCTCCTGCTGACTCAAGGATGGCTGCAGGGGGAGCTGCAGAGGATGCCAGTGGGCTTCAAAAGCATGGGGCCAAACCGGCAGGTGAGCAGCAACCAAGTTGCAGAGCAGGGATGACCAGCAGCGCTAGTGCGGGCAGCTTGACAGAAGGCCATAGGGTGAATAAGAGTAGCTGGCACCGTACTACGGCCCAGATGCAAGCAGACGGGAAAGCCACTCGGTTACGGACACACATGCTGCAAAGGTGATACAAGCACTGCCGTGCATGGTCCGACCATGCAGCAACTTGCTCCAGCCTGACACACGTGTTGCATGGTGTTGCTCATGCCTGTGCTGCAGGTGTACCGCCACATTGTGCTAGCTGTGCATGACCCCAGCACCGGCCTGTTTGGCGCACTGGGCATCAGCCGGCGTGGTGACCTCATGTACAAGCCGCTGGCCTTTGCCAGCCTGGCAGTGCTGCTGGCAGACTACCAGCAGGCATACAGGCATGCAACAGCAGGCACACTAATCATGCAGCAGCACTTGACGCTGGACACGGATATGCTGCTCAGTCTGAAGTGCTGACATGCACGTTGCTGACACACGGGTTCACTTATTCGCCGCTACGGAGTGCGTTTCCTGCAAGCCATGTCTACATAACAAACCTTCTGGCCAGGTTGACAACCGGCTCTGCCTGCAGAGCTGTACCCGCTACTGACTGGCAGTCTGCAACTGTAGCTGAGTGTGGCTCTGCTGGGTCTGCCTGCGCTGCACACTGTGCAGGGGCTGGGGCCACAGCGTGGTGAAGGTGCGCGTGGGGCTGCCAGTGGAGCACGACAGCAGCTACACTGGGCCGGTGTGCTGGAGGTGAGTAGTGCAGCGCATGCTGGCCTACCATCAACAAGCTGCTGGCACATGGTCAGCGGCCCAACTGCTGCATGTGGAGGACACAACTCCAGAAGTGTGTGAGGCTGCACACGTCCCTAAACATACTGCCCGCCGTGCAAAGCGTAGGCTACGCAGAAGGCCTTCTGCCCCTTTCCCGCATCCCTGCCACACGGTCAGGCAGTCTGTCCTACTAGGACAGGCACATATACGACTCAGCCTTTTGTATATGACGCTCCCAACATCCTTGCAGGTACTGCACACTCAACCCTGAGAAGCGGTCGGCAGAAGTGACTGCCAGCATCCTCAACCAGCACGCAGCAGCTGCTGCAAAGCTCCAGGCCAAGTTCAGGGCGGCAGTTGCAGCTGCCAGCACTGCAGCGAGCAGCACCGTTGCTGCAATGCCTCACCCACACATCACAAGGCCGCACACAAGCTCAGCAGCTGCAGCGGTGCCAGCCAGTGCAGCAGCACAAGGCAGCGGCAGTGCTGTGCAGCGGGTGTGTGGAGGCGGCAGCAGCAGCTTGCTTGTCATGCCTGCAAGTCCTAGAAGGCTGCTGTCTGTTGTTGCGCATGCTGTTGCAACTGCCAAGAACGGGGAGGCAGCACCTGCATCTGCCAACAGTTTCAACGGTGCTTGCACCAGCAGAAGTTGCACAGGCAGCCGCAGCAGCAGTCGCAGCCCAACTCGGCTCAGGATAGTGCCCTGTGACCCCCACCAGGCTGCTGCTGGTTCTCAGCAGCAACAGCCATCACCAGCATCAGCAGCAGCGCCCGAGTGCGACAGCAGCAGTGATGATGAGGCAGATTTTGACAGTGACAGCGAAGTGAATGGCATCAGCACGGGCGCAAAACATCTGCCACAAGGTGTGAAGTTGTAGCTTGTTTGTGTTCATGTGTGTCAGATCTAGGCCTAGTCAGACCCTAGGGTCACGTACCAAAATATGAAGTGCAGTTCACATGCAGTGCAACCTGTCTGAACCAGACTCTGCATGTTTTTGATAATTGAACTTGCTGCCAAGGTGCACTGGCAGTCGTGTGACACGTGCACCAGAGAGATTGCAGAGAAACAAAAGTTGTAAAATACTTAGGTGTGCATACCTTCAAGTGCCACACAATTACTGTGTGCGCGAGTGCCATGAACTTGAGCGGGCCGCAGCAATGCCGCATCATCATGGTGCACTGATTGAAGCAAATATTGCTGTGCCAGCCTGGCAGTCAAGTTGCAGCCAAGTTGACTGCATCCTTGAGTGTGGTCAAGGTTGGCTGTAAATCGTTATCGACGTAGCACTGCAGGGTTCTCACCTGTGTCCTTGCAAATTTCAAAGAGGGAAGCTGGCTTGCAAGCCTTAGTGCAGGGGGGTGACATGGGGCCACTGGCCTGGCAGGCTGGCAGCAGACCAAAGTGCAAGCTCATTGGCAGCGCTTGCCAGTTGCTGTGCATCCAAACACCACCATTAGCTGGTGAATCAGCGTAGGAAGCCTTTGATCTGCACATACACTGTGTTTGGGCACCAGCAGCAGAGGCCTGCCGGGTGTCAGGGAATTTGGCGCGATCGCGCATACCGCACCAACAAGCGAGGCCAAGCTCATATACTTTTGATCTAACCCACTGCGTCTCACTGCTTATTGGTGTCCTTAGTGAAGTCAAGCAACCTTGCCAATGAAACACAAGTGTTAGCCCCGTTGTTGCCAGCCCTAGTTAACGTGAGCCCCTGCCGCAGATGAATTACAGCCTTTACCGATCCTGCAACAATTGGTTGGCTGATGAAATCGGCGTTCATGCTCTGCTCAATTTGAACCAACGTGCTTGCTCACGCTTTCTCGCCGGTATCGCTCGCTTGATGCACATGCGCCTATGATAAGTCAATTCTGTTCGTTTGACTTGAGTTGAGAGGGCGTCTGTACGGCGTTGTCAGCTATGCAGCAGGCGTGAAATATACCGCATCAAAGTTCAGCACAATGCAGACTTCTCGCAGCAGTGGTTTGCGAGCGTATGGACCCGGGACGAGGCCAGTGAAGGGCCTGTGCTGCGTGAGGAGGCCGTTTGCACCCCCACGCCTACAGCCTGCAGTGCCAGTGCATGCAGCAGCAGCTGCATCAGCAGCAGCACCAGCACCAGGACCTGCGTCGCAGCCAGCATCATGGTGGCAGCAAGTCCTGCACTGGTGGGACGTTGGCCAGGCTGAGAGCGAGAAAAGCCGGAAGCCTCAGAAAATCAGCGAGACGCTGCGTATGGCAGGTTCCCTTGTATCCAATGAGAAACGCCTGATATCAGCAGCAGTTGTGTTGATGGTGAGCGCCAGATATGTCTCCAACTCAGGAATGGGCTTGAAGCAACAGTAATTTTACAAAGTGTCTTTGGACACTTCCAACAGCACGAGCAATTATCGGCTGTATGTGCGCAGCAGCATGGAAGGATTGTATGCAGCACGTCCTTCCCAGCTTTGCACCAAGCAATCAACCACTGCAGGCACAGCAGCGCATATGTCAGCATTTAATTGTTCCATGTTTGGTTAGCGGCGTGCACGCTTGTGCATGAATTCATCTATCATATTGCATGCGATGAATCAGCTTGATGATGATGATGATGATGATGATGATGATGATGATGATGATGATGATGATGATGACGCATGTTGTGTGTCATCACCCATGGTGCAGCAGCTGCAGACTCTGGTCACTACTGCTCGCATGCCTTGAAGCAAATTCTACTCTTAACCAGGCATCACCGCCTTACTACAGGGCACAGCCACATCCGTATGTTAAGGGCCCACATCACCTCGTAGCCTGCTTGGCTCAGCAGCGCACATGCACAACTCCTCTGCTCTGCGTCTTTGTCCTGCAGCTCACAGCGTCACTGTGTGAGCTAATGATCCCCTACTACACCTCCAAGATCATCTTTGCCTTCACCAACAAGGTGCCGGAGCAGCTCTTCCACCAGCACCTGACAGCCTACGCAGCATTCGCACTGGGCTTTGCGGTGTTTGCTGCTGGCAGGGGCGCGCTGTTCAGTGTGATCAACAACAAACTGTCGCGGGCGCTCAGGTGTGTGTGTCAGCAGCAGGCAGCAGCTCATCAACTGTTGCATGGACAATCCACGCATGTGCCTTCTAGCCGTTGCCAGCTGTGCACAAGCAGCAGGAAGCAGACCCAGCTTACTGCACCGCCAAGAACCCTCAGTTTTCAGGTATATGCAGCAAGGCATGCTGCCGCTATGTTGATGACACAGCACCGCAAACTTGAGTTGATGCATGAGTGAAATCGTGACGCTGTGGTCTGCTGGCTGCAGGTACCACTTATTTGGTGTGCTGCTGCGGGAGCCCGCTTCATTCCATGACATTCAGGTGAGTCAGACAGCACATTGGCGTGCTGCTAGCTGCAGTTCAGTGCAGCAACTGCTGGTTGGATGCCATGTAGCAGGGTCTCGTTCTCTTGGCACTCTGGCAGGCGTGCTGGCAACTGTTTTCCGGCCTGGTTTTTGCATGGCATCTCACACGCGCTGTTGCTGCCTGCTGCGCACTGCAGGAGCCTGGGCAGCTAACCAGCAGGCTGACAAGTGACTGCTACGCCATCACTCGATGCATCGCAACCAACGTAAGCCAACGCAAGGCAGTAACAAGAGCAGAGTGAAGCAGTTGCTCCCGAGACAACTTGCTCTGCAGCCCACAGTTGTTGGAGTGAAGCAGCGCCTCATCAAGTGACTGTATGTTTGGGTGGAGTGCAGTGTACACAAAAGTATATAGCATCGCCACGCACTGTGTCTGCCACTGCGCTGCTGTGTGTCACTACGCCTCTGCAGGTGAACGTGGCGCTGCGCAACATGGTGCAAGTGATAGGTGGGTGACAGCTCCAGTTGCGCAGCTCCATGCGAGGCCTGGGTGTGATACTGGCTGCTGACCAACATTAGTGACATCTACTCAGCCTTGCCTATACCTGCCATCAGCATGCTTCTTTGCATCCCACAGAAAGGCTCTGATAACAATACCGCTTTTCATCGTGTTCTCATCTTCATGCTGCTGGCTGCTGCGCCCTGCGCGTGCTGCCCCACAGGTGGTGGCATCATCCTGGTTGGGCTGTCCCCTCAGCTGTCAGGGCTGTGCCTGGCCATCTTTGCTGCGCTGTGGGGCTTCACCGTGCTGTACGGAGCCTACAGCAGGCACAGCCAGCGCGTGATCCAGGACGTGCTGGCCAGCAGCACCGGCACGGCAGAGGAGGCGCTGCAGTCGGTGCGCATCGTGCGCACGTTCGCAACGGAACAGCAGGAGCAGGACCGCTACAAGAGCTGGCTAGAGTGAGTGGGCAGTGCTGTTGCCTAATTATGAGCAAGAGTTGGTTTCAAGAGCTTGCAGGACAGAGGTATCGGGCAGTGCCTGCTGCACTCCTCCCCTGTATGAAATGTGCACCTCTCTTCCTGTGTACTTTCGTCACCCTCAGCGATTGCCTGTTTGTTTAAACACACACACAAACAAGCTGTCTCTACATCCTTCAATCACCTGTCTCTTGCTATCCGCTGCTGTGTTGTATCGCTGCGTCGCTGCTACGCCTCGCAGCAAGCTGTACTGGGTGGGCATGCGCCAGTCGGCTGCGTGGGGCCTGTACCTGGTTGCAGGCACGACCGCGCACCACGCGTGCCTGGTGCTGTCGTTCCTGCTGGGCGGCAGCATGGTGTACCAGGGCGCCATCAGCGCTGAGCAGCTGACCAGCTTCATGTTCTACGTGCAGATGGTCACCTCCAGCAGCCTGGCGGTGTGCGACCAGTACGGAGCTGTCATGGAGGTGCGGGCTGCGCGTTGTTGTTGCTGCTGCTGGCCGATGTTTTTGTATGGTTGTGGTGGAAAAGCGGCTGCGCCCAGCAACAGCAACGTGTGCAGAGAGAGGGGCCAGATTGCTGGCATTTTGCCTAGCCAGGGCTTCAGTGCAATAGCTGTGCGCGGTGTGATCAGATGCAAGAGTACGCCACTCTATGCTGTAGCGTTGACGCCGGTGCTGTCGCTATGCCTGTTCACCTGCAGGCTATTGGTGCCAGTGAACGCGTGCTGCAGCACTTGAATGATCCTCCTGCGCCTCAGATCGCAGCTGGCCAGGTGCCGCCTGGCGGCGTGTTCAGGGGCGACATCGAGCTGCGAGGCGTGGTGTACACATACCCCAACAGGTGCGTGGCTGGCTGGCTGGCAAACTTCCTGATGTTGAGCAGGCAGCAAAAGTACTGACACTGCGACAGGGTGCAGGCAGAATCAGGGTGACTGAGGTTGATAGCCTGCGTGTGTTGCTGTTGGAGCCTGTGAACAGGCGTTGCTCCAACTGGGACAGGCTGTATGACGTGCAGATGATGGGTGTGCCTTGGCTGTGTTGAATACACAGCTGATGCTAGCATGTGTCTCACATGTCTGTTGCTTGCAGGCCGGACGCTGTTGCACTGTCGGGCATCGACCTGTGGCTGCAGCCGGGCAAGCTGACTGCGCTGGTGGGGCTCAGCGGCAGCGGCAAGAGCACGCTGGTGGCGCTGCTGCAGCGGCTGTACGACACAACCGGTGAGCCTGCAGCACCAGCGGCTGCGTCAGCTGCAGAGGCACGAGGCTGTCGGGGTGTACGTGTTCGCTCTGCACTGTTTTTTGCGCTTGACGTGGCTGTTGTGCCCAGCTGATGCAAGCAGCATCCGGTTCAGCGGTCGGTGCTCACTGCAGTTGTCTTTGATGCTGACATATCACTGATGTGTGCTGTGTTATGCGCATCTGCTGTGCTTGTGTGGTGTGCTGCAGAGGGCCAAGTGCTTGTTGACGGCACAGACTTGACGCTGCTGGATGCCGCGTGGTACCGCAGCAGGCTGGGCGTGGTCAGCCAGGAGCCGCGCCTGTTCAGCCTCAGCGTGCGAGACAACATCGCATACGGTGCGCGATGCACGATTGCCCCTATGGCGGCCGACTAGGCACCACCGTGTTGTGTGGATGATGTGTGCGCTCGTTCGCCAGCATGATGCCGTATTCTCAGCGTCCTGCAGCGTAGCCCTGCGTATGCGGTTTGTAATCCGACCGCCGGCTGTGCAGTACGCAGCAGCACCTGTATATGCCTTGGTCTGCAACGTTGCTGACCACTGCTTCATGTTGCCCTGTCCTGCAACCTGGCTTCCTCCGTGCAGGCTGCCCCTTCAGGTGAGGCTGCGCTTGCACTGCTGGCACTTGCTTCACTTCAAATTGTGATGACAGCTACCCAGTGATGAGTACCTAGACATACACATGTATGCTGTTGCATGTTTTGCAGTGCTGTTTGCAGTTCAGCCGTGGGGCGGCATAGCTGTGTATGTTGCATGATGCAGCTGCAGGTTACACACGCTGACCGTGTGTTGTTGCGTTTGCAGCCCTACACAAGCGGAGGTGGAAGAGGCTGCCCGCCAGGCCAATGCACACGAGTTCATTGCACAGCTGCCTGAAGGGTACAACACACCGGTAGGTTGCATGAGCACGCTTTGCCATCAAGACACAAACATGGGATATGTGCTGTATGTGCTGTGCTCTCGTTTACACAGGGCGTAGTGGTGGGCAGGTTCCAGGTGGATTCGACACAGGCTCACAATCAAGCCGCGTACTTGCAAAGCGTGAAGCCTAGCTGCAGCGTTGCTTGCAGGTAGCATAACATCTGCGCTGCATGCTGTTGTGCAGGTGACTGACAAGCTGCTGAGTGGGGGCCAGCGGCAGCGCATTGCGCTTGCGCGCGCGCTGGTGCGCAAGCCCACGCTGCTCATCCTGGACGAGGCCACCTCAGCGCTGGACGCGGAGAGCGAAGCACTGGTCCAGCAGGTGAGCCAGCGCTGCTTACGCACTCCCTTTGCTGCTGTATATGCAGAAGCAAGCCAGTATATCACAATGTGGGACGTGCTTGCCATGGTTCAGCGATGCCATCGTTCTCCAGTATGTGTGCTATACAGCATCAATCACTGTTCATTGGGACTGACTGTCACTGCTGCGACATTTGTGCTGGCTGCAGGCGTTGGATCGTGCCATGCAGCCCACTGACGGCAGCCATGCACGCACCGTGCTGGTAATTGCGCACCGGCTGACGACTGTGCGCAATGCGCACAACATCGTGGTGCTCGACAAGGGCAAGGTGCGTAGCAGCAGCAGCAGCAGCAGCGGCCACCAGTGTTAGTCTGCCTCAAGCTTTTG
Source organism: Tetradesmus lagerheimii (assembly GCA_902809745.2). Lineage (NCBI taxonomy): Eukaryota > Viridiplantae > Chlorophyta > Chlorophyceae > Sphaeropleales > Scenedesmaceae > Tetradesmus > Tetradesmus lagerheimii. The sequence continues at coordinate 139,544 of CADDIJ020002473.1, read as the reverse complement.
CTTGTGGTAATCAAAGCTGACCCTGAGCATTGTGTAGGCAGTTGCATGCGTGTGGCCTGTAATGCACCTCAGCAGCATGCTTACCTCTGAGCGCTGCAGCGAGTCACACTAGCTCTGTCGATCAACCGCATCCATGCTGCGTGTGGTCTGTGCAGGTTGCGGAGCAGGGCAGCCACGCGGAGCTGCTGGACCAGAAGGGCATCTACTGGGGCCTGGTGCGGCGGCAGCAGAAGGGGCTGGGCCCTGCTGACAGGGACCTGTCGCCCCGCAAGAAGGACCCGCCCATGCTGTCCAGCAAGGACTGGGACTACGGCGAAGCAGGGGGACCACTGCAGAGCAGGTGCGCGCCTGCAGACAAACTTTGGCTGCATATGCATGCAGAGATATATGCCTGAAACTGGCGGCCATGCACATATGTCATGAGGGTGGCACTGCAGGCGCTTGCTGGAGTAATCGGACTTGTGTGAGTGCTGTGAACATGGTCTCTGCATGCATGTGCTGAGCCCGATCCATTTGCGTTGCTGCTAACCCGCATCGCTGCTCATTGCCGCCTGCAGGGACAGCGGAGTGTCTGGTGTGGGCGGCGTGGGCAGGTCAGCCACCTCCAACCCTGGCGTCATAGAGGGCAGCACCGCAGCACAGTCGGACAGCCCCAAGTCGCTGCTCATGTCAGCACCCTCCCCGCAGCCGCCCGCACTGTCCAGCATGGGGTCAGGATCTGCAGTGAACAGCCTAGCCACGTACAGCTTGAGCATGGATGAGGATGTGGACAAAGAGATGCAGCAGCTTGGCAGCAGCAGCAAGCCGCAAGGTGTTGCAACAATGCCGCCCAGCTGGCGCAAGTCGCCCATGGTGAGCAGCAGGGATGGCAGCAGCACCAACGGCGCCGTGTACAGCAGCAGGGATGGCGGCAGCAATGGCAGCAAGCAGGGGCAGCAGCATCTGCCGCCTGGCAGCGTGGTGAATGACATTGTGCCGCTGAAGAGCAAGATCCCTGGCGGCAGCGCTGAGCAGCGTAAGGCGCAGCAGGCCGAGCAAACTGCCAACGTGCAGTGATGGGCGCTCGCGCTGCGTAACGGGGTGACACTGCAACAGCAGTTTTGGGAAGCTGCTGGCGCAGGTGTCTTTGTACAGTATTGGGCTGGCAAGATCTCTTCCTGTTGCTGCGTTTGCAGCGGTGGTGTTGCAGGATGCGGCATGCGCACCAACATAGTGTGTGCTTGAGATGACTTGAGAGTGGTAGTGTATCTGCTTGAGGACTGTGTTTGTGTTGTGGATAACTAGTAAGTGGATGCCGATTCGTCCTTTTCCTCGCACTGCATTGGGTGTGAGTGACTTCTCGCCATTGCAGATCTCGTCGTCTTGCACGGCATATATCTGTGCACTCAGTAAGTGCTGCCTTGCTTCCAGACCCATCCTTTTGACAAGGGTTTTGACGGACCATCATTGTCTGGAAGCAGTTTTCCTCTCGTTCAGTGTGTATCAGGTGGTGCCTGCATTGCTGCTGCAGCAGCGTTCAAGCTTGGCAAGGCGCCCATGCGTGTGCTGTCAGCATCTGCTTTGCGTTGATCTCGCAGCATGTTATGCTTGTGCATTGTGCAGCGATCGCCTCCAGCCTCTGTAGGCTGCTAAGGCTCAGCGCGGTGCGGCCCACAGTGCTGCTTGTTGATGCATGCTGTCTTGCCTGCTTGGCCTGATTGGCAAGGAAAAGAACGACAATCTGTGAGTGGCCGCCATGTGTGCCATTCAGCAGCTCATGCTTGCTTTGTTGTGAGGTTGCAGCTTCACAGGTCTGCTAGGTAGCTTCCGTGTCAGAGCAGCTGTACGCCGGGTGCTCATTGCGTGGGGAGCTGTCAGGGGTTCATAGGGATGCTTTAGGAATAGGGATGGATGTTGTGACATAGAGGTGCGCAGTAGGCTGGTGGGCCAAGCCCTAGCAGCACTGTCCGGGCAGTGCTACGGCAGGTGTCCTGCACAAGAGGCAGTCATGGGCTCTGTGCGGTAGGGAGAGTGAAACGCATAGGGTTACGTAGTGGTACCTGCAGTGCAATGGGAGGCTAGATCATTTCAGGTGCGATATGGGAGCTGACTGCTGTCAGGAGGATGGAGTGCTGACTGTGGCTTACGCCGTGATATAGGGCAAGGCAATGATCCAGTGCTATTGACGATAGGTTCTCAGGCTGTGCGAGGTTCGATGCGAGGGGTGCTTTACATGTTGGGTGTTCAGGGGTGTAAACATCCCTGTGTAGGCGTGTATGCTGTGGGTGTCAGCGAGTGTGCAGGCCAAGGTAACGTCACTGCAACATGTGCGTGTCGGCTGCCTGCGCAAGGTGGTGTCGGTTGCCAGAGTGGCGTATTGACCAAGCAAAGCGCTTTGCAAGAGTAGTGTGTGTGCTGTCAGCTTGTGGAGACTCATCTGCTGCAAAGCAGTCACCTTGTTATGAAGCATGCACAGCTTCGGAGCAGCAACGCACTCGGGCATGAGCAGCAATGTTCATGTGCACAAAAGGGCATGCGCGCAGAGTGTTTGCTTGTAGCTGTGTACGCTGGGCACGTTAACATGCATAATGTCATGCTCAAAGACGGAGAGACAGGGATGGGTATGCGTTGGTGGACACACAGCCGGCTCGTAGGTGTGCGCAGCGGTCACTTGCTAGTGCTGGGTACCTCCACAGGGGGCTGGTGTGATCACAGCAGGAAAATGAGTAGTGCACTATCTTGGAGAGGGTGTTGGAAGCAGGGGCTACTGCTCATCACTGCCAAAAGGGCTTTCTGTGGCTCTGCTGTATGGTATGTGTCCTACGTGAAAGTAGCAGGGTGCATGGAGGGGCGTGTGGGGCCACTTGGCATGCTGGGTTCTACTTGTGAGTGTCAAAGCGCTAGTGCTGCTTTGCCTCAGTTGGTGAAGCAAGATGAGGCGCCTTGCAGCTGCGGCGGACGGCATGCATGGGTGCCTTTGGTGCAGCAGGTGAGCTCGCTGGTCATCATCATGTTGCGTCCAGCCATAGCATCCGATATCATCCCATCATTAGACGATGGCGTTGATCTTGCTGGTGTGGGCTGCATCCCCTGGTCTACGTACCATGGGGCGGACATCATGTCATGATGCTGATCTTGGTCATGAGCGTTCATTAGCGGGGTTCTAAAATGTCGTGTAACGCATGTGCTTGCTGGAACACTGTGGCATCTGACAGACTGTCATGTGAACCGCTGCATTCTTTACATGTGAGAAGCACTGGCACTCTCTCATTCATATGGCGGGTCGCGTATACACTGTTACATAATGGGAAGATGGGCTGCCAGCATGCCAGGTCAGCTGCGCCACTGCTGTGCATCCCAAGTGCCAGGCCCTGGTGGCAGCTGTGGACAATACACCGACAATCTGATTCCGGTCAGTGACCGCTGTCTTACCCAGTTGGCAATCAAACTGTCACGCCTGGCATGACAGATGTCAACAACTTGTTGCGGCAACAAGTTGTTGGCATTGCAAGTACACCAGCTGCTGCATGCTGAGGAATTGTCAAACAGATGTCTACGTAGCTACAACGTTGCATAAGCAGTTCTGCGTGCAAAAATTAGCTCAATGCTCTGCATAGACTCGATGGGACATATACAAGCAAACCCGCAGTAGGTCAGTATGGGACATTCCCCCTTCCCATCCACAAGCTGCAAAGGTATCCAAGCAGAGACGACGCCACACATGCCGGCTGACCTTCGCCGCTGCTCAAGGCCTATGACTGGTACTCTAGCCGGCGATAGTCTCACAAACACCATGAGCAACTCCTGCAGCAAGCCTGCCAACTGCACGTGCAAGGTGTGTCCGGCAGAAAGCTAAGCCGCTTGGCAGCAGCTGCCAACTGCCATTCTGTATGCGGCAGCTTCACTTCTTCCGCTTCTTGGCTGGCGGCTGGCCCGCTGCTGCTGCCGCTGCTGCCTGCGCCACTGCGGGCGCTGCCAGGTCGTACTCGACCGCTGCGTCCACCGGCCGCGCGCCCTCAGCCACCCACTCGTCTGCCTCTGGCTCTGCGGGGCGTGTGATGCCCAGCTGCGCCTTCATCTTGTGGCTGATCTGGCAGGTGCCGATCTCGCCAGACACCACCTGCGGAGCACAGCGGTGTGCAAAGTAGTTCTGTGAGCAGCACGGTGCTTGCCTACAACACTGAATGAAGCCGGCATAACTGAGCAAGGCGAGAGCATTGCACCTTCAAAGATTGACGTGCATGCAGTCCAGAACAAAGTGTCGGCTATACGCCCACAAACACCGCGGATGTGCGATCAATCTGTACGTTGCATGCAGCAAACACCTGCACTTGGTTCGTTGATTCAAACCGTAACCCTCACAGCCAGCAGGCGGCGCTCACCTGCTTCATGTACGCGCTGTAGGGCTTGCTGGGCTGGTACATGCAGTCGCGGTCGACAGCGCTGCGCACCAAGTTGCGCCACCGCTCGTCTGTCGCCAGGCTGGCCGCGTGCCCGATGATGAGCAGCGCGCAGCGCGCACGCGTGATGCCCACGTTGATGCGGCGCTCATCAGCCACAAACCCGATCGACTTGCGGTGCACACCTGCTGTGCGCACGCAGCTGAAGATGACTATGTCCTTCTCGCGACCCTGCATGTTGGAAGGCAACAAATACGTTGGCAGGTGATCCTATTATGCAAAGTAACATCTGCGTAAAAAGCTGGAGGCATCCAAGATTAGCAAACTCTGCGCTCAATCGTCTCTGTACTAAGCCAGAGCGGCGAGGTCACCCATGCAAACCGCTGCAGCGAATGGCACCAAGCTGGATATACAGCCCTGGCTGCTGCTGCTCTGCAACTCCAGACACCACAGCCGCACCCCGCAGCTCAGCATGCTCATACACCCACCTGGAAGCCATCAATGGTGTTGATGTCGACGTGCTTGGCTCCCTCCTCGCCTAGCGCCTGCTCAAACAGGCTGCGCAGCAGCTGCACCTGCACACAAACACGGGCAGCGAGAACACAACATGGGGTTGATGCCAAGCTTCACACGCGCTGCCAGCAAAATCTGCACTGTGACATGGCACCTGTTACCCGCACATTACACCTTGCATGCCTGCAGGCAGCTGAGCAACCCTACTTCAGCCACAACCCCCAGCAAAGTCAACTCCAAGGTGAAGCACCCCCTCTCATGCCCAGCGCCACACACGTGTTTGCTGCAAGCCCTGCGCACCTGTGCCTTGTATGGCGAGATGACGGCCACGCTGGCAGTGCCCTCCCGCAGCTCTGCCACGCTGGCCTGCATGTCCTTGTACAGGCACAGCACAAACTGCGCCTCTGCACGGTTGAGCATGCTGGCGCTGCCATCCGGCACGTCCTCTTTGCCGTGCAGGTCGTACACGGCAAACGGGCCAAAGCAGCGCTGCGAGTGCCACGGCCGGCTGGTCTGAGCGAGCACACCCTGCAGGGAAGGCAGCAGCGGATGTGGTTGTATGCAGAGTATGCTGCCAACCTGTACAGCTCCCTCACATCGATCAATTGACCGCACAACAAAACACAAGTCACAAGGTAGCTGCTATGAACTGCCAAGGCACATGCGCATGTTGACCTGCACTAATGCAAAGCGCCTAACACCAGGACGTGGCCAATCACTCAGCACATAGCATGCAGGCTGAGCGTGCTGCTTGTCTCCCCCCTGTGAGCCTCACGTTGACACCGTTGGTGTTACTACTGCTGATTGAGGGGAGCATGTAATGTAAAATACAATATAAGTTCGCCGCACCTCCCCGTCCTTGAGCCGTCCCTGGTAGAACTCCTGGCTGGGGAAGAGGCTGATGGCGGGGTGCATGCGGTACTGCACATCCAGCACGTTGACCGGGTAGCCGCTGGCCTGCAGCCGCTTGAACATGCTCACGTCATAGCCCTGCTCCAGTGCCGTGCTGCTGATGACAGTGGCAGGCAGCTGCACAGGGTCACCAACCAGGTACACCTGCAGCAGGGAGGTGACATCCATGGTGAGTGACACAGACGGTCAAATGCTGTTGATGGCAGCAGGCAGCTGCGCCAGGTCACAAACCAGGAGGCACATGACCAGGCCATACCCAAGGAGCTCGTTGACAAGCGTGATGTACGCAGCCCGCAAGCACCCACTTTTGCTGCTGTGTTGGTGATAGCACACAGGTGAAGCGGGTGCAGTGAACTGCAAATCACAACAGAAACAAGCCAGCACTGCCGGGAGCTGCTTGCAGGAAAGAGACAGGTATGTGCGTCACCTGCTTGCAGCCCATGACCAGCGGCACCATCACTGAGGGCTCCACAGCCTGCGCAGCCTCATCAATGATGACGACGTCAAAGTGCTTTGCAAGCCGGTGGAACACAGCAGACCCTGCAGGGTAGCAGCACAGCAGCACAGCCGCAGTGCAACATAGGACCTAACCCTGTGAGAGCGACATCTTGTGCAGCAAAACAATCACAGCAAATGAAGCCAGCAAGGACCACAATCTACAGCAACAGTAGCGATGTGCAAGCAACTAAGTGCGGTAGATAGTACGGTACATGCTGGGCCATGTGATGAAGGTACCAGCAGCTGTGCGGTTGCGGCGTACCCACCTGCGAAGCTGAGTGTGCTTGCCACAATGACAGCATCTTGCAGGATGGACAGCTTGGCGCGCTCGCGCTGCAGGCCAGACACTTGCGACTGCGGCAGCAGCAGCGGCACACGGCAGGGCAGGCAATGAGTGACAAATAGACACGGAGAGACAGAGAGAGAGACAGAGAGAGAGACCACGCAAGACTGCATGGCCATGAGACCAACCAGTAGCCAGCAGCTGAACAAGCACGCATGGGGTAGCATGATATATGGCAATGAAGCATGCTGAATGTGCGTGGTATGTCCCTCCACCAGTGCCAAGTCATCTGTCAGCACACACACAAGGCACGGTACAGCTATCTCTACTAAGCACGTGCGTGGGAGCAAAACATAGTTTGAGAGGTCTGCTCACCCTTTCAGTAACGCCCAGCTTGGCATCTACCAGCTTCTCCAGCGACACAGACTTGACAGAATGGTGCACGTTGACGCCGATGCGCACGATGCTGGGGTCGTAGCGCTGCCCTGTGCCGTCCAGCAGGCCATGCTGCAAGATGCGCAGCACCACCTCATCTAGTGCTGCGTTTGATGGCGCACACACCAGCACATGGGCGCGGGGGCCTTGCGCCTTGCCCACGATCGCTGATGGGCGGCGGTTGAGTAGGCCAAAGCAGTCTGGGCTATGGGTGGGCATGCCTGCAGGACCAGGAGCATTGACAGTATGCAGAATAAGGTTGAAAGTAAGGACGGTTCATAGTTCGGTTTATATGTCATGCAAGTTGCTGTCAGCGTGTGTGTGTGAGGCCTGCTACGACACCAGTGCCAGGTGATCAAACCACAGCAACTGTTGCTGTTCACCTGCAAGCATCATGTCACACGCAGCGCCGCACAAACCACACCAGCATCATCATCACGTGCATCCAGCACTTGCTTTAGCCCGCCCCTACCTGTATCTTTGCTGGGGCCAACCAGGTCACGTGCAGTGGGCTCCCCAAACATCCAAGGGCTCTGCAAACGCCACAAGCGCTGCCGCTCCGCTGCCGCTGACGCTGCCGCACTCGTCCCAGCGCCTGCTGCCGCTGCTGCTGCTGCTCGCGGCTGCATGTGGCTGCTGCCGCTGCCTGCTGCTTTGGGCACAAGCTCCAGGCTGCCTTTTGCTGCTGAGTGCATCACCACGCTGAGCAGGTTGAGGATGGTGCGCGTCTTGCCTGTGCCTGGGGGGCCCTGGATGAGCACCAGGGGGGTGCCGTCAAGCCCTGCACGCAGCGCAGTCATCTGCACATGCACACAAGATGCACACAAGGAAAAGGGACAAATAGCAGGCAGCACAATCACGCTGTGAGCATTGAGGCTGAAGTGTGGGGTGTTGTCCGTGGTGGGTTGCTGCTTGCAGCTCGACCTGCTGTCCATTTGCACAATGTGCGTGATTGTCAGCATCAGGCTGTTCACGCAAGAGTTACGGACACTGGTGTAGCATGGCACACAATACTACTTGTGCAGTGGGCTGCACTGCTTCCACTTTTTACGTGCAAGACATAGACACACACACACACACACACACACTGCTGGGCAGTCAGCAGCGCAGTCCCTGCAAGTCACGGGAGTACATCACACCATGACTTGATCATCATGCACTGCTGTCTCATGCTTGCAGCAGGTGTGCGGCTGCGTGCGGCGTCACCTGCGAGCTGTTGCACTCCTGCTCCACCACTGAGCGCATGCCTGGGGGGATGTCCATGGCCTTGATGCTGGGCCGGCGCATGGGCTGGCCATGCAGCAGCGTGTCCCTGGCAGCACGCACGTGAGCATGCCAGGCAGCAAACATGTGTCAGGTGCAGCATGTGGGGAGGAGAGCAAGAACAGGCCCACACGCAGTATGACTAGGTTACAGGCGCTACCCACATCTACAATTTGGAATCAACATCGATCCTGGCGTCTTCATTGGTGTGCATTGTTCTGCCTGTTGTGCCTGCAGATGGGCTTGTGGTCGTCCATTGCGCTTGATGCAAGCGGCAACACGCAGGGACAGCTGCTGTCATGCTCCGGCAGCTGCAGCATGCATCACAAGTGCTATGCAATGCCCATAGCATATATAACGTGTAATCTTGCAAGCATTCCTTCTCAACCTGCGCTTTCCTGGCACGGTGCTGATGCTGAAGTCTCACAGTTGCTGCCTAGGGGCCCGCACCTGAATGGCATGAGGTGTGCGTGCTGCAGCGCCACCCATTCGCGTGTGATGGTGGACATGTTGAACAGCCGCTGCACCCACCAGCAGCTGTCACGCGCCTCAATGCCAGCGCGCATGGCACGCACCCTGCAGCACCACAGCACCGCAGCACACAGCGCACAGCACACATCACATCACATCTCGGCATGTTGATGGCCCACATAACAGCTGATGCCTGCAGGCCGTTGCAGAGCTTGCCACAACAGTTTGGCATTCTCTGCCAACTGCATGCCAATTCACGACTGAGGGCGGCAAGCACAGGCGCACACGCGCTGATGCAGCCAGGCATTGTCGCCACATCATGTGTGGCCCACCCAAACACTACATGCACGCCCTCACAGGTACTGCCAGTCGCATAAACATTCTCCACCTACAGGCTGCTGCGTCCGTGCCCATCCCTGCTCTCCGCACCTACCTCTCCAGCTGCGCAGGCATGCCTGCCTGGCTGTCATCAGTGAGGTAGAACTTCACCCTCAGGCTCTGGCTGCCCTCGTGGCCCTCCATGAAGCCCAGCGCGTGCAGCTGCGTCCTGCAGCCCTCGCTGTGCGGGTGGTCCTTGGTGAGCAGCAGCAGGTCGTTGTCCGACATCTGCTGCGCAACGTCGGGCTTGACGCTGATGCGCGCGATGTGGAAGTCAGTGTCCTGCAAGCACACATGCGTGTGGGCAGGCGATGTGAGCAAGGAGGTGCACTGTGTGTGTTTGGGAGGGGGGAGGGGTGAGAGCCAGAGATGGCGGCCTTTGAGTTGGGGGTACCGTGCGTGCAGCAGCTGCAAAGCACACACGCGTGTGGGCAGGCCATGTGAGCAAGGTGCTGCACCACCGGCTGCAGCTTGACAGCCAGGGATGGTGGCCTTCAACCTGAGAGGGCGTGCAGCAGCTGCAGATGTTGCTGGCGGGACCGGATGCTGATAGTACCAGACAGCACATGGCGGGTGATTGCCCGCAGAGTCTCCTTGTTGCTTAGTGCAACTCTTTGCTGCTGCTTGTGCAACTGCTACTGGTGCTGGTACATGCTGCTGCTGTCCTGCTAGTCACCGTGATTGCAAGCGTGCCACCGCTGTTGCTTGGCCCCTTTCTGCAGCTTGCACTGGAGCAAGCCAATGTGGCTACAGCTGCCATCTACGGGCCTGTGTGCCCATCACGAGCGGCTGCCATGCTACTGCTGGTGTGCTGGCACATGCACCCTGACAAACTACACAGCACGCCTGGCTGCCAAACCAGCTGAGGCTGCCGCTGTAGCCGCGTGCACGACACAGGTCAGCAGCAGTACCCACCTTGCTGCATGCTGCCACAACAGACTCATGGGGCTCTATGACAACGCCCTCCTCTATGCCGCGTAGCACCTGAGCGCCAGCCTCCTCCAGCAGCAGTGGCTCAAACACCTCCTTGTACTCCTGCAAAGTACGTGCAGGCGTTCCGCTTCAAAACAGTTGCATGCTCATCTCTCTGCATACCAAGCGTAGTTCAGAGACATTACAACAGGCTGCCAGACTCCCGGCAGCTGCTAGTACTGCTGCTGCTGCTGCCGGCCTGCTGCTGTTGCAGCGGCTGCAGCAGCAGCTGCAGCTGTGCCTGTGGCCCACCTGGATGGACGAAAAAGTGTTCGGTACCGCGCGTAGAGTATCATAAACGCCTTTGCCCTCATCAGCTCTCTTGCAGAGTGCGAAATAGTCCCAGGAGAGCAGGATACGGTGAAAGCGGTGGGTGACGCCTGAAACGTCCATGCTGCTCCTGTTTCACTTCACGATAGCAAACTACATCTTAATTTCACTTCGGATTTGCAAACAGTCGCCTTCACTGCCACGGCACTGCTGGGTGCCCGTTGCCAGGCACTAGTCCCAGATGGGAACCTGGACAAGGGTGTGCACAAGGCTCAGGGCAAGACCGCAAGTTCATATGTTGTGGTTGCTGATTTGTCTGCTTACACCTGAGGCTACGTACGCATACCATGTAAGCCCCACGCAGCAGACTGCGTGTAACATCAGGGCACGCTAGGCTGACCCTAAACCCCAGCAGTTTGAAGTCGACAGGAGCCTGTTTGAGCCTGTTGGTGCTGCAAACTTCAGTTGCTTTGGTGACCTTAGACCCATACATCAAATGTTGACACAGCGTCTGCCTTGAGTACCGGTGCCCAATGAATAACTGCACCGGTGCGGAGATCTCCCTGCGCCCCCCCCCCTTCTGTTGTGACCCTCCTGCCAGCCACTGTTCCCCTCTCAGGGCACCCTGCACTCGCACTGCCTGCCCTTTGCAATGCATCAGCCAGTGCTTCGGCCGGCCAGCAGCCTCAGCGGCAAAACGCCTGGAGATTGAGGGAATCGAACCCCCGACCTCTCGCATGCGAAGCGAGCGCTCTACCAATTGAGCTAAATCCCCCTGAGATCAGGGAACCTCCATTCCGAATGCCAGCGACTGCACGAAATAACAATATGACCGGCAGTGCATTTCACATTTCGAACCCCAGGAGCGCTTTTTGGCGTTTTGGGGCTTGCTTGCTGACTCTGTTGCCATGCATGCTGCCCCTGATGCCTGGGGTGCCATCAGTGCCAGTGAAGCCCACTTTCGTGTCACTGGCCCTGTCACGTTGCATGTGACGAGCATCAACCTGTGGTACTGCGGCTGAGCTAGCCTGGCCAGGAGGGCACTCTGCGGGTAGTGCCATCATGGCCAAGGGCCTCTACATGCGCAGTTCCTCTGCTCAACTCTGTTACATCCTGGCGGGCCATTGAGGATGCACAGGGTACACTGCTATGAGCATGGGTTGCACCCTGTCGGATACGACTGGCATACACACCATGCCTCATCCAACAACATCAGCCTGGCAAGCACAACGGGACGCAGGCTCGGCAACTGCCACGGCCATGCAGCATCAGATAGGCTACGACAACTCAACTAAACCAGATTGCCAATCCATGGCCGCAAACATACTGATGCCCTACATGCTTCTTCACGCCGCAGCCTGCCAGTAGAGGCCATCCCTTTGCGCACAGAACGCAGCGAATGTACTGAGATGCAGCAAAACAAAACTGACATGTAGCAACAACTGCTCCCCTCAAAATGCCGCCACAGCCGCCGTCAACAACCAACGCCAACATTTTGGCACTTGTGCAGCAAGACGTGAGAATGCAGCATCCTTTTTCCAGCTGGTGTCCGTTGCGGCGTAGCCGCTTGAACACACCATGTAACCCCTCTTCTTCTTGAGAATGCAGCAGACCGCTGACGTATTATCCCACCCCCATGTGACTATATTAGCCAATAAAGTCTGCCCGGCGGGTGCAGGCTGCATTTGCCAACAGCGCTGACAGCCTGCTTCCCTGCTTGCCTGCTTGCTATTGCACTGTCCATGCAATTCAAACATTTTCAAATGTACATCAACGCACTGCATGCTGCTGTTGACCATGCGTATGCGCAAACAGTCCTGCGCAAACTAGCAGGCAGCAGCCTACTTGGACTTGGCATTCTCAACTGCCCGCATGGCTGCCTCCTGCTCTGGTGTTGTCACACCAGCGTCGGCACTGTGTGCACTGCCCGACTTGCCTCCCAGTGACTCGCTGATGTTGTCTCCGATCTCCGAGGCCATCTCACGCAGTGACATGCCACCAGTCTTGGGGAAGTCAGCACTGCAGCAGCAGCAGCAGCAGCAGCAGCAGCAACGGGGCAGGGAAGGCAGGACAATCACATGTGGTGTCAACAGGCAACATGCACAGGACACAGACACAGACAATGTATGTTGCAGCTTCATTCATGCGGACGGGTTGGCGGATCATGACCCTACCTCGTGCACTCACAGCTCCCACGAGCATGCCCGGAGCCATGGACACGACAAACCAGACAGCTGGTGGCTCAAACATGCACTGCCCCGGTATGTGCTGGCTGTGGCTTGCTCACCCTCCTCCCACTGCCTGGTTGACCTTGTCTGCCATGTAGCGCATGGAGTCCTGGCTGGTGTTGGCCTCAGACTTGGCCACCAGCTCAGGGTCCATGGGCGCCTGGGCGAACTTGTCCGGGTTCTGCAGCAGCAGCAGCAGCAGCAGCGCCAAACAGCGTCACATTCAAGGCGTGGCAGGTGGAGTGCTGAGCACACCGCATGCTGTGAGACGTTACACGCGATCATCATGGCGTATGACATGTCCTGCAGTGCACTGAAGCTGTGCACCAGATGCAAAGTGTTTTCGCAGCAGCTACATGTTTTAGCAGTGACTGCGTGTCCAGTGCAGGCTCCACCAGTCAAGCGCTGCATGCGCTGTTCAAGCACCGCTCCCCCAGAGCCCACCTCCAGCACCAGGTGTGGCCTACAACTTGTTACTAACAACTTGTTACAATGACTGCCAGTGCGTGGAGCACACTGTGGCTGGCAACAACGTGCTGCACCATGTTTCACCCGCAGCAGCGCACCTTTTCAGGCACGTCGAAGCTGACGTAAGGTGACATGGGCTGCTCGCCCTCAAGCAGCACGGGCGCGGCCTCGCTCCTGTTGGCGTCATCATCGCCGGGCCGCCGCGCCACCTTGACCCATGGCGATGACGCGGGCTCGCTGCTGTCCTTGTTGCCTGCACCAAACACGGTACGGCTGGCCTGGCAGCAGCAGCAGCAGCAGCAGCGGCGGCGGCGGTGGGAAGAGGAGCGAAGGCAGGATCAGCAGTGTTCTGGAGGCAGCTGTGTTGCTGGTCAGTGAAGTGGTGATTGAATTGATTGAACTCCAAATGCCGAGCGCTGCTGCATTCTATTGTGTCAGACGGTTGCATTGGCCAGGCAGAGGCAGAGGTTGCCTTCTCTGTTGCTGCTTGACATTCATGAGACAGCCACTTCAGCTGGCATTGTGGGGGCATATGCATTGCTTGGATCGCGCCTGTACAGTAGCAAGTGCGTGCATACACAGATGGGCCCTTCAGGCAATTGCGCGACCATCCAGTGTTTGGCATGCGCTGCTGTCACACCCTTTGTAAAGGGGGCTGCAGGTGCAGGTGTCTGAAGAGCACTTCGGCTGCACTCCATGAACACTGCTCGTTTTGGCACAGCAGCACTTCGCGCCTGGCAGCTTCACGTGCTTCAGCTGCCTGAGCCTGTCTCAAACCATAGCAGCAGCTGCTGTGTGTGCGCACTTATTGATTGCTGCTTTGCAAACCCAGCTCCTGCCTCGCCTTGCTCTGAGGAAACAAAACTCCTTTGATCTGGTCAGAACTCACCTGCACCTGCCATCCAGCTGTAGCAGTTTGCGTAAGGCGTCCTACCAAACGAGAGACCACGTTTGTCATCATGGCTGAGACCAACAGGCAGGTGATGGAAGAGTTGAAGAGTGCTGAATATCGGTAGCAAAGAGCGTGTAGACTGAGCCGCACCAGCCCCTGACTGCAGTATTCTGAGCTCCGGGTGCAACATGTCCGGTGATTGCTCAGCGTGAGTAAGAGCACAAACACAACGCTCGAGGGCGCTTGATTGTGATCTAGCTGTCAGGTAATATCATCAAAGTTCTGAACTAAAGCGACCTACGCTCGTCCGAGTCCACCATCGGTGTGATCATTCCTGAGGTGCACGAGGTGCATGCACGTGCCACGTGGGGCTTTCAAATGCTGGCATGGCACTTGCAACAGGCGCAGTGGAAGCTTTTGCGGTGTGGTTGCGAAACCTATGTGCTTCATCTGTGTGCAGCACGTGAACAGCCATTCAAGGCGCTGCACAGCATCATCATTGTGATCATGCCAGGTGCTGCACTGTGACCGTATCCAGCGACAGCTGCGAACAGCGACAAGCTGCAGGCTATTTGTTCAACAGCTGGCATGAACACATCTGGGCCCTTGGCTACTCAAGCTACCCGGCTGAACTGTGATATCGATGCTTTGGCTTGATGGGTAAACATGATGATGCCAAGCGTATTGTTGATGACATCATGATGACGACGGGGTTCTGCCTAATCTAGAATGTCACACTCTTGCCATGGTTACAACATGCGAAGAACCAGCAACATGTCTCCATGTAAACGCCCACCAGTCATGCCATGACAGCGCTGAGCGCAGACATCCGGATAACCCCAGAAGTACGTACAAAAACCTGTACCCCTGCTGGTTTAGTACTGCAAACCTGTATCGGTGTGATGTGTTGTGCAGGGTGATGCCATGTATGGCACACCCAGAGAAAGGTGGCTGCAGGGGGCAGCAACACCACGTATTAAGTACACATATGTGTGATTGTGCACTCTCATCTCTGCCGGCTACCAGCTACATTGCCTCACACTCTGAAACATCACCAGTGCGGCTGCAACCGCCTTCTGAAGGACTAAGCACCTCATGACAGACTCAAAATCGCAGCGAGCGGTGCATACGCATGCACAGCTTACATTGACAGGCACAAGCAGGGCAGTGGCAGCCCTCATTTCAAAACTGCCTGCCATCTGTGCAGTTGCATGCAAGTGCCCCCCACGTGCCAATGCACGCCACTAACATCTGCAGACAGTCCACCAAACATGCGGACAGCATAACAGCTGCTCCCTATACAGCACTGCATAGCCAGTGCACGCCAGCAGCCTGACACAGTGCTTCGGAACTTTGTGGGGCATCCATCTATCACACAGGGCGCCATCATCGCTGTACTTGCCCCGCTTTGCAAACCAACTACAACAGCACACAGCACTGATAAGACTGGGCTATGCCAGCCAGCACTACTCCAACACTGTCTGCTCTTTTACTCAGCTACGCAGTCACCACAACCAACAGATATGTCACAGCAGTCTGGGTTAATACCGTCACTGGTTCAAGATACTACTGTCAAGATCACTGCACACAGACACGCCACACACAGTGCAACAGAGACACATCCACACATGGACCTCACTCTGTATGGTGCACTCATGAGGGTTGTCAGTGCTCCTCACGGCCACCAGCAGCAGCCTACATGGCTTAATGCTGCGGTTCCTGGACTGCATGCTTTCAGCAGTCGTCGCAGGCGGCTCTCCTGTTCTTTTAGTACCCCCGTGCCCATGCCCAAAACATCGGCCAACCGTGCTGCTGACAGCGCAGGCAGCAGTCTCGCAGCTGCCGCAGCTGCAGCGCACCTCCAACAGCTGCACTTTTGGTGCTGCAGCAGCTACTATACTACTATACAGTGCTGTGCTTGCAGTGCAGGCTTGCTGGCACACATAGGGTGGCCAACACACTGCCTCACCCTGCTAGCTAGCCTATAGGCCCTGGCATGGGACTGCTGCAGCTTCACGAGCTGAGCTTCTGCTTCATTGCGCGTGCAGCCTGAGCAGCTGCCTCCAGCTTGTCCAGGTCTGCCCACATGGCAATCACGTCAAAGCCCTGCAGCAGCAGCCACAGCACAGCAGCAGAGCAGGTCAGGATGGGCGGAGAACATGGTGGTAAGTGGGAACCATGAAGACTATGCTGCAGGTTACATATGCACCAGCACTGCGCCATGCATGCTTCCAACATGAGCAGCTCTGTAACTCTACTCTGCAGAACCATTACAGCCTGATGATCAGGCTGTTCAAGCAGGAGCAGCAGCAGCAGCAGCAGCGGCGCCCTCACCTCCCAGGCCTTGTGCTGCTCGCGCACTGGCCTGTTGGCCACCAGCACGCTGCTGTTGAACTTGAAGCCGCTGCCAAACGCCAGCTGCCACACGCGCTGGCCCTGCGCCACACCCTCCTGCGTGCTCTCCACATACGCCAGCTCGTACCACACACTGCACACACAGCAAGGTGGCCGAAGACAGAACAGCAGCCGCAGAAGCCTTGTCAGACACAGGTACTACTATCAGTGGCAGGTCGTTGCATGTGATGCGGTGTGATTGGCGATAGAGTGTGCGTGCAGTGTTCGGCTCAGCCCACCAGTACGTGCCAGCTGTCTCACCTGGTGCTGCTGGTGTTGCCAAAGCGGTAGAGGCTGGCCCTGCTGGGCTCCACCTGCCGCCTGCTCAGCTGCATCTCCTTCTCAAGCCCGTCAATAATGCCGCGCCCACCTGCAGCAGCAGCAGCAGCACAGGCACATACATCAGGCAACATTGCCACTGCATTGACACTGATTCAGACCGCCTGCAGGAGCGAGGAGCTGCAGGTTCCGGTGGATGCACATGCAGACCTGGCACACGGCTAGCAGAGTCACAGGCTGTGCTCGTACTCAGAATCAGAGCAATGCACGGCACTCTAGCAATGTCAGCGTCAACAGGCCTGCCGCGCACCTGTGTGGATGCAGAAGAAGTCAAACGCTGCCTTGAAGTCAGGCGTGTAGGGCGCCAGCCAGCCAGCGGGCACCATGCCAGACAGCGGCTTGTACAGCTGCGCCGCTGAGCGCAGCGCTGAGTTGGCGCCAAACTTGGCCAGCTCACTCCAGGGCAGCACCTTGGGGCCCAGGCTGGTCATGTTGAGGCGCAGTGCGCGGGCTCCCACCTTGACCAGGTCCTTGTTGAGGCGCACGCCCACCTTGCGCTCTGCATCCTCCGTCTGGTGGTTGGGTGGGGGTGAGGGTGAGCAACAGCAGCAGCGTCAGCGTAGTGCTACATCGAGTGAGGTAGATGTCTGTCCCAGCTGGCTTAGCAGTATGCATACACTCATGCAGCGGAGTGTCATGGAGGCAGGATGCAAGTACCATGCAGTAGTTGCAGAGCGCAATGCAATCGAGTAATCTGTGCGCACCTGCATGACGCAGTTGTAGGCCACATCATCTGCTGCCATGTTGGTGCGCACGATGTTGCGGATGTGGTACTTGGCGCGCTTGCTGTCGGCAGCCTTGTTGCTCAGCAGCACAGCGCTGCCGTTGCTGCGGAACAGGCACTGCGCACAGCAAGACAGCAACAGCAACAGCGGCAGATTAGGTCAGCTAAAATCATTGTCAGGCTGCAAGCAGATACAGTAGGGGAACATTCGCACATGTTGGCACAGAAGTGGGAGTCCATCCACCCAAGCAAAGTGCAGTGGCCGGTACATGCGGCATGCGCATCTTCACCTCATCTTTGGCACTCACGTTGCAGATGAGCATGGACTTGTCCTTGCCTCCGTAGTAGTTGTTGGTGATGTTCTCGTGGCTGACCACCAGCGCGTAGCTCTCGGGGTGCAGCTCCAGCAGCTCCTTGGCCAGGTCCAGCGCAATCACACCAGCTGCAGACGCGCAGGTGCGACAGAGGCAAGCACACAATGGCTGAGTCAGTTGTTTGTTGAAAAGGGCGGTGACCACTTGAGATGCAGTTCTCTGCATAGGTATGGTGCAATTAGACCAGCTGGAGCGTACATGCACACCCTGCGAAAAGTGAGTTGTTTGTTGCGCTGGAGATTAAGAACTAGGCTGTGTTGATAGCAATCTCCAGATGCGCTGACAGCATGTCAGGAGTGCTGAAGACAGTACTGTGCTGTCACAGCCGCCACCTCATGTGTCCTACCTGAGCATCCCATGCCTCCCAGCGAGTAGTTCTTGGTGCTTGGGCTCATCTTGAAGTGGTTCATGATCATGGCGCTCAGGCTGGGCGTGGGGTTGAACAGGCTGCTGTTGGTCACGATGAACTTGACCTGCTGGGGAGACACGCCAGACTTGGCAAACAGGTCTTCAATGGCTGGGAAGCACGTGGCGCTGAACTCAAAGCGCGCGGGCTCGATGCCCAGGGCCTCGTCCATGCCTGCCTGGATGGCGGGGCACACCGCGGTCTCGTCACCAAGGCCAGTCCTGTCGGGAGCAGCAAGTGACAGCAGCGGAGCACAACAGTGCAGGACATGAGCAATGGACTGGCATGCACACGCATTGAGGGTTGATGGAGGAAGGAGGGGACACAATGCCTAGTCCCTGCATGATACTGTCAGCTAGTAGCTGCCTCTGACATGCTGACAGTTGCAGTGCATTGGAAGGGGGGCGGAAAAGTAACCCCTGGTGGCTGCGCGCTGCAAGCAAGTGAGCATGCTCTGCAAGCAAGGCTGCCAGCAGTGCTGTACCTGTAGGCGATCTTCTCCTGGAACTGGATGTCCTCCTCAGTGAAGTGACCGCTGCGCTCACACAGGTCACGCAGCGCTGAGCGGGGGAAGCGCCAGCTGCAGCAGCAGAAGCAGAGCACATGTGCAGGTGCAGGTGCAGAATTGTGGTGAGATTACTGGCTCATAGGTGTGCTGTGGTGTGACATGATGATGGATGTTACAGGCACGCTTGCTGTGGCAGCAGCAGCTGCTGCTGCTACTGCTGCTGCTGCTGGTGCTGGCTATGCTGTGGGTGTGTTGGCCAGGGAACTAGCTCTGCGTTGTGTTGCACTGCTTCCATGCGAGGTGTATGCCATTCTTGATGGTGAATGCGCGTGGCTGTCAACAGGATGCATGCAGCATTGAATTTGGTTGGTGCCCTGCACTGCTGCTGCATGGGTGCAAGGAAGCCCTAGCATGCCCAGCACTGCAGATCCTCCTGCCCACCTGTCATGAGGCCTGTGCACAGCAAAGTCCAGCACGAACACCTTGGGTTTGCGGGGCACTGCTGTCCTCACGATGTAGACCCCGGCTGCTAGGGCGAGCACCAGCAGAGCCCCCATGTTGATCTCGTAGCTGCTGCGCAGCCACTCCATGAGCCTAGCTCCGTCCGTGCTGCTGAACTGAGAAGAAGCTCCCATAGCCACTGCAGCTAGAACGACTGCAGGAGCTAGGCGGGTGAGCTGAACCAGGGAGCCCAGGACATCGCTCGTAGCCATCTCGAAAGGCAGATGGAGCTGACCAGGCTACAGCGCCACTGCAAGGTTGTAACGCTCACAACAGATCGTATATGGCTCTTAGATGGTTCGCAATTCAGAAATGGTGAGCCGGTGGGGTGAAGGGAGCGTGAAGAGAAGGCGCGAAGGGTGAAGGTCCGTGGAGGGGGCGGAGGGGGGCGGTGAGTGGAAAATGAAGAACTGAGGGCGCAGAACTGCTGGAACATGCCGTTGTGTTGTCCGTTGTTGAGCTGGATGAGTGGTGGGCGGTGAGGCTCGCATCTGCGAATTAGGGCTCAGAGCCAGCCGGCCTGCAGTGTGCACTTGTAATCAGCTTCTAATGACATTTGTCATCATAAAGCTTTCTCACGGAGGCCGGTGCCTGACTCCCCTGGAAATGCTACAATCGGCACGCGACACCGGCGCGGCAAAAGCTTTCTTTCCCGCCCACGCATCACGCCAACATTCTCGGCTGCTTCCCTCTGATTTGTTGACACACTAAAACCCAATCATCATTTGAATGTCTTGCCGCATCACTACACCACCAAAAACGATCATCATGCTGCTGCTGTGACTGGCTGCTCCTGCCTGATCTTTCGGCTGACGCTGCGCATGGTGACAAACTCCTCTGCTGCTGAAGGGTGAATGCCCACAACTGTGTCTAGCTGCGCCTTTGTCACGCCCATCTTCAGAGCTACAGCGAAGCCCTGCAAGCACAAGAAAGGCATGCAGACGGCACGCTTCAGCAGAGGGAGCGAGCCAGCAGCGCAGCAGAGCAACGCAAGCAACTGCAAGATTCTGGCCAGGCGGTGATGTCTCTGCAGAATCGCCATTTCCCCAGAAACATGCGAAATGATGACAGCAGCCACTTGCTCCTGCATATACACAGCACCGCGCTGTTTGCCATTGCTGTAGATGCACCTCTCTGCACACAGCACTGTAAGGAGTGTATCGGTACTGAAAGGCATAGCATTGTGCGCTGCTGGCACATCTCCGTCACCCCAGCTGCACACAAGTTACTTATACATCACCAGTCTGCTAGCACCATCAGCAGCGCAGCAGCGCTCCCTCACCTGCATGATCTCTGCTGAGTCGTCGCCCACCATGTGGCAGCCCACCACCACGTCGCTGTCAGCAGCCACCACAAGCTTCATGAAGGTGCGCATGGCGCTGCCGCTGATGGTGTTGCGCATGGGCCGGAAGCTGCTGGTGTACACATCCACGTTGCCAAACTTGGCCACAGCCTGCTCCTCGCTCAGGCCCTGACGCAGCAGACGCCGCAGCAGGCACAGCACAGGCACAGCACAGGCAGTAGCCACGGCAGCAGACACAGCACAGGCAGCCGTCAGCATGGTGCACACCGCGCAGACCACGCGCACACAGAGCTGCAGCCGCAGATGCATCACGATGCTGAGATTCACATGCAAGCTGCATTGATTGTGGAAGGTGTCTACCAAGCAGGCATGCAAACATAGCTGCCCAGGAATACAGTCCCAACAGTAGTGAATGCCCATTGCACCCAGCAGCATGGCTGCCAGGCGCAGCGGCAGTACACAGAACACTCCCGCACAGCCTGTGCATCCCCCTCGCGCCTGCACACGTCATGTGCAGGCTTCCTGCCCCCCCGCCGCCGCAGCCTCACCACTGTTGCTATGCTAGGGTTGCTGAACACCGCGCTGGGCACAAAGTCGTAGTCTGGCTTGGTGGGCTGGTTAAGCGCCAGCGTCTTGGCCAGGGCCATGCCCTCCATGAGCGCCACGGGCGTGAGGTTGATGCGGTCCGTGACGTCACCCACGGCCCAGATGCTGGGCACCGAGGTCTGCGAGTACTCGTTGACCACCACCTCACCCTTCTTGCCTGCAGGAGCGTGGAAATTTAGCGTGGAACATTAGCGGCAAACATGATTTGGTCGTGTGTGATGCAGGCATGCACAGACAGTGCTGCAGTTAGCAGCTGCTGTAGCGTGAAACTCCATGCCCTACGCATTCTCAATGCTCCTTGCAGTTATCCAGCACCCCATGAGGAAACCGCACGACAGGCAACTGGCAGCAGGAGTCAGGGGCTGGTGTGCTGCTGCTACTGCTCCAGTTTGGCTGGCAGCTGGCTGGCAGCGGTCTGGTCCACTCACCCAGCTGCACGCCCACCTCCTCCAGGCCTAGCCCGCCAACCTTAGGGGAGCGGCCAGTGGCCATCATCACCTGGCAGCAGCAGCAGCAAGAGCATGAAGAGTGTGCTTGCCAGCAGTAAGGAACCCAGCAAATCAAATCTATACACAGTACAGCCAAGGTACAGCCCAGTCACCTGCTGCAGCAAACATAAACCAAGACCAAGCCACAGTCAGCAGAACCTGCTGGCGCCACAGCTACAGCTCGGACGTGCTGTCATCTTCGATAATTGTACCAAGGCATCAGCAGCCACTGTCTGTCACTCACGTGGTCGTTGTCTGTGATCTCTGTGGTGTTGCCGTCCTTGTCAGCCACCACAATGGTGAGCAGGCCGTTGGGCTGCTTGCGCACCTCGACAGGCAGGTGCCCCGCGTGCATGGTCAGCCCAGCCACAGCGTACTGCTCAAAGGCAAACTTGCGCACCTGCAGCAGCAGCAGCAGCAGCTGTAGCTCAGCAATGCATCATGTTATGCAGAAGAGCCAATTCTGTGCACCCTGCATTCTTCAGAGTTGCACTGTCACAACAAGGTGTCCCAGTGACCACTGCTGCATCATTCGTTGATGCAACCACAGCAGCAGCAGCAGCAACAGCAGCAGCAGCGGCCCTCTCCCACCTCCTCATCGAAGCCCCTGAGGGGCATCGGCTGCCTGAACACGGTGTGAACTTCGCTGCCGAACCGCTGGAAGATCCCGCTGAACTCCAGCGCAATGTAGCCGCCGCCCAGCACGGTGATCTTCTTGGGCTGCGCCTCCAGCTCCAGCGCCTCGTCCGATGTGATGCACAGCTCCGCGCCAGGGATGGGCAGCTTGGTGGGCTTGCCGCCAACAGCAATCAGGATGTGCTTGGCCTGCAGGAGACAGGGTCAGCAAGGGTGCCAAACAGAAGGTCACTGCGAGATACTTAGCAAGCGGGACATGGCGGCTGCACAGACAGCTACCAACAAACAACATGCGCGTGCATCAGCCCTCACCGTGTAGCGCGTGCCGCTGACGTCCACGGTGTGTGCATCCACGATGCGGCCAAAGCCCTCCAGCAGCTCCACGTTTGCGTTCTTGAGCGTGTTCTTGTACGCGCCGTTGAGCCGCTGCAGCTCCTTGCGCTTGGCCTCCAGGAAGGTCGTCCAGGAGTGGCTGGGCAGCCCGCGCTCCTCCCAGCTGCAGCAGCAGCAAGCCACACAGCAGCCAGTCGTCATCATCGCGGTACCAAGCAAGCCATAGCGTCAATGCCACAACCCCCCGCCCCCTGGCGCAGTCGGCGATGCAGGAGTTGTGCAGTCGGTGATGCAGGAGTATAAGCGGCAACCAGCACATGCTGCTCGCTAACGTGTCGGCTGCAAAATTAGCAGAGGCTGATAAGCATGCACGCTGAGGTGGTGTGCACAGTGCACACGGAGCATCGCGTATATGGTGATGGTCTGTGCCGCTAGCACACGGTCCTGTTGCTGGCGTTTCCAGAGCCTCAAGAGGCAGAGAGCAGCTGTCAACAAGGGCCAGCGTGCTAGCAACTACACGCACACACACGCAGGCCATCACGCTGGGCTGCATCCTGCAGCCCAGCGAGGCATGGTGCCGCGGCCTCACCCGAAGCCCACGCTGTCCTTGAAGTCGTCAGCATACTCGCTGGCGTACACCATCAGCTTCTTGGGCACGCAGCCGCGCAGCACGCAGGTGCCGCCCACGCCACCCTTGCTGTCGCTGCTGATGTAATCAAACGGCAGCTCAACACACGCCACCTTGGCGCCTGGGGGAGCAGCAACAGCGGCACATGCAACGCATGCAGGGCAGGTTGCCAGTGGCAAACGCCTGTACACACATACTATGCCCTAGTGTTTCAACGACATCCGTGACACATGCATCTGCAACTGCTGTCTGGTCAGTGCAGGCGCCGAGCGGTGCGTTTGATTGATGCAGGTCAGCCCTAACATGTTGCTGCTGCATGGGTGTGGCTCTGCAAGAGCCGCTGCGCTCAGACACCTGCCCTGCAGGCGTGCATATTGTGCGGGTGCTGCGAATGCCATAGCTGTTGCTGCATGCATGAATGCTGGTGTAACTTGCAGGTGCTGCTGACGCTGTTGCCAGCGAGCGCAGCGGTGCATGCGCACCATAGCTGGTGGCAAAGCGTGATGCCCTGACGCCGCCACTACCAGCCCCAATGGTGATGATGTCATAGTCATACTCGCTGCTGCCGTTGCCACTTTCAGCGCGGACAGCTGTGGCTGCATCAGGCAGCAGACATGCATCTCAGCTTGCTGCGTATGGTGTGCATGCATGGGTGCTGCAAGCATACCCAGTGCTGGGAGTGTTCGCTGCCAGTTTGCACGTGTAGGTATGACAGCAGCCAACTTCAAAGCAACATACAAAGCAGTTCAAACTTGCCAACTAGCAATGCTCTGTATGCCTGAGCCCAGACATATTGGCTGCTGAGAACATGCGATGGCGCTTGGTTGATGCAGGCTGTCACGTTGATGCAGGCTGTCACACTTGACTCCTGACTGCTTGTTTTGAGCAGAGATGGGCTTGTCGCGTGAACAGTATTGATTGGCTCACCACGTGCACGGCGAGGCCTGCGGCTGGAGAATGGCTTGGCTGCTGCTGCTGCTGCGCTGCGGGTGCTGCTGCACAACAGGGCAGTCGAAGTGCCAGGAAGAACACACTGCACTGATCCGTGCCTGCAGCCTGCAGCATGCGTGGAGGCATAAAAGCCAACAAACTTGTGGAGGGTGATGTGGGCTCTTCCAGACGTTGATCCGTATCACTGCAAAGTCATGTGCCACATACCCTGGTGCAGGCACCACCAGACAGCCACTACAACATGCCCACCTGTGGCCTGCACTCTGCAGAAGCCTTGAACCCCTGCAGCAGCGGGTGCTGCCCTGCCGGTGACAAACTGCGTCTGCATGCTTCTAGAGCTGCTTTGAATGGCCGATCCTTGCGCTGCAAGCACGCTGTGGTGAACGCTCACTACTGCTGTTGATGCTGCTGCTGCTGCCAACACTCCTCTGATGCCGAGGCAACACTCAAAGCAATGAGAACCATACAAAGTAACATCTTGCTGCGCCTGGACCTGCAGCGTGCTCGTGACTAACCTGTCACATTCTTATAACAGTTTCCGCTTCACGGTGTCCTGCACGCGGGCTTATGCAGGAGCCTCTGGATCATGCTATTATACAGCGACTCTGTTTGAACACTTGACTAAGCAACTTCCCACCTACATAGACTGCTAGAACTTCGACATTTCAAAATCACGGAACAGCACAGCTGAAGCTCAAGCCTACACTCAATCATAGAAGGCCTAGCAATAGGACCGCTTTGTGCAGCTTTGAGCTCGCCTAAGGTACGTGGTCAAGTTGACCTTTCCATGGCCTGCCGGGACAGCTATAGAGTGCTTGTGAAAACGTTGACGCAGCTA
This sequence comes from Tetradesmus lagerheimii, assembly GCA_902809745.2. Lineage (NCBI taxonomy): Eukaryota > Viridiplantae > Chlorophyta > Chlorophyceae > Sphaeropleales > Scenedesmaceae > Tetradesmus > Tetradesmus lagerheimii. The sequence continues at coordinate 114,553 of CADDIJ020002473.1, read as the reverse complement.
TGTTGATATTCATTAATCAATCGACGTTCGCTTCTTGCACCGGGGCGTGTTGCCTGCTCGAAGCTGCCCCGGAGCTGTGCAGCTCTCGCTCTGGCTGGAAGGTTGCGTGTGTGTTGCAGTGCTGTGTTTATGGCTGAATTAACCGCTCTAAATACATTTCATACATGTCCAGCTGTCCTGGTACCTGTACAGCATGGCCCGACCAAGCAGCACGCCGCTGTCGCGGCGGGTTGACACAGCAGCTTGCGCAGCCGTGTTTTCACACGTAACATCGTGAAATTGCTATGCCCTACAGTACACACGTGTATCCAGTGCTCCCGCGACCCCCTTGACTCTTCCCGCCTTCCGGAAGTATGGTACCAGCACAGCATACTGTGCATGCGTTGCTTCTGGCAAACATCTGCACCTCACCATGTTCTTGATCTGCTGCCTTGCTGTGATGCCCACAGATAGTTGAGCTACCATGTCGTCAATGCTCTCAAGTGTGGCCCCGTCGGCCCTGAACGCCCTGATGTCCAGCGGTGCCCTGCCAGCTGCAGTGTATGGCGGCATGCGGGTATTTGCCCGCTCCTCCTCATACCTGCACCTGCATGCCCCCCACCCTGTCAAGGAAGACGAGGGCAAGCACAGTAGCAGCTCCAGCCGCACCCCCTGGTCCACCTTCACGCCTGAGTTGCGTGAGCTCTCAAGGCAGGCTGGTGGCTTTGAGGGACCACGCCGCTACCCACTTGGCTACAAAGGATCATCCATGCTGCTCGACCATGCCAATCTGATGGCCAGCGCACCCATGGGCTACTGCCTAGTACGCCACCACAGTGTCATGCCGAGGTCAGCGTCACAGGGCGTCGTGCCCCAGTCGGTAGCTCTGGCAGGCCTGCAGGCCCAGCAGCAGAAGCATGCTGCAACGGCCGTTCTGGAGCTGCCTTCACAGGAAGCAGAGGGTGTGCTGTCAAAATGGTTCGCCAAGACACAGCCACGCATGAAGGTGAGGAGCTCATAGGTGAAGCCTGTGTAGTGCGTGCCTGCTTCAGGTGTATGGTGGCAATCACCGCCAGTGCATATTTGTGACATGTTGTCTTCCACTGGTGTGCTGGTGTCGTGATCGGCACTCATTTTGTCTGTGCTCTGATGTGGTCTGCTTGCAGGGCTTCAGCAGGAAGCTGGCCCTGCGCCAGGTGAACAGGAAGATCATTGCCCGTGTGGCCAGGAGGTTCACCATCGGTATCCCCGTGCTGGGTGAGTGCTCAGTGTGCTAGCGCCGCACCAGCATCTGCGTCATGCTGCATGCTGTCATGTGCACTACGTAAAGGTCAAGGTGTGCTGCACTTGCACCGTTGCTTTGAAGTGAGCGACGAGTCATCCTGTGCAGCAGAGCATGTCCTGCTTACCATGTATGCTTGCGTGCTGAGTCGTCCTTGGGCTTTGCTGGTGACATCACTGCACGCACTTGCTACACTGTGGCGGCGAGCTACGGCAGCATGTTGGCATCAGGTTTCCTGCATTGTATGCCTTTTATTTCAGGAACCTGCAGTTACCTTGCCTGACCCTTGCTGCTCTGTGTTGCCTGCTGCAGGCTTCTACTTCGTGTCGAAGCTGATGGTGAAGGACCTGGCACGCGTCAAGTCTGAGTATGCCAACGGCGAGACAGGAGTATCAGCTCTGTTTGCGACTGCCCTGGCTGCAGATGTGCTGGACCTCGCAGCACAGTTCACTGTGATCAGCGGGTGAGTGGTGCATGGAGAAGGCCGAGCTGAGCTGTGGCAGCGGCGAGCTATTGCAAACCCTTGGCTGGCTCATTATGTGCATCCAATATCGCATGCACCATGTGTTGTGCCTGCTATGCCCTGGCGTGCCACTGCAAGGCGTTGAACTGCCGCTTGCACCCTGTCCGTGCTGCTGCTCCTGCAGGCTGGCGCACGCCAACCTGGGCTTTGGTCTGGCAAGCGCTGCAGGCCTGCTGGCTCTGGCTGACAAGGCCAGCCTGGCCACTGCCTTCCTGTCCTTCAGCTGCGGCCTCAGCGGTGAACTGCTGGTGAGTCATGCACAGCATAGCCTATGCCAACCTGCGAAAACAGCCTGGCTGCATGTTGCCTGGGCTCGTGGCTGTCAGCCCTGCTTGCGCTGTGTTGGCATGCACTTGATGTGCAGAGCTGTGTGCAAAGCTCATCTGTTCCTGCCTTGCCGCTGCTCTTCCTGCGGGCAGGCACTGAAGCACGCTGACAGCCAGGATGGCACCAAGTCGGAGTGAACCCCACGAAGACATTCAACAGGTGCATCAAGGCCACTCGAGGCCTTGCAGACGCATCAAGACCAGTCCAGGTCTTGCAGACGCACCGGCGGCGATACGTCGTGTGTTGGACGGCGCTGCGCATTCCAGCGTCATACTGCGCTGGTGGGTGTTGTGGGCACTGTCCATGCTCATGCTCTCAGCATGAGAGTAGGGCGTTTGGTGGTTAGCTAATGAAGCAGCGCATAACGTGAGTTTGTGTGTACGGCTAGTTTCTTGTTCAAAGCAACAATTCTGGCGCGAAGTGTGTTTTATCAGAGCTGTGTGCGATGAATGCATCCTGGCCAGTAGTAGGGTTGCTGTGCACCCGCTGGAGGTGCAGTAGCATGTGTAGATGACAAAAACAGCTTACTTCGCAAGCAGCCATCGTTGCTGCCGTAGTTGCTGTCATGCAGGTGCGGTTACAAAATGTACCTCTTGCCTTGTGCGTGCCAGGATGCTGTAGTGTGCAAGTGGCAACCTAATTATCATGAGCATCATGCACCCCCACCCGTTGGTGAGGGGACTCATTGTGCGTGTATGCTCTGCCGTCTGTGGCGGCGTCGTGCTGCCTGTGCTGTTTGCACGATATGTGTGAGGGGGCATTACTGCCTTTCAACAAACACTTGTGTCGCAGGATATACAGTGTATGTTGTTTTGGCTGCTGAGATGCAGCCAGCCAACATCCTCTGCAGGGCTTGTCAACAGGCCTGTCAGTAGCCAGCAGCAATGCTGTTATCATTCTTTGCCTCCTGTGGGTTGTGATACCCATAGTAACAGGATACACCATACCTTGCATGCGTCTTTGTTGGTGTTTGATGTCGTTTTCATTGCATGCCAGGGCATGTGTGTACCTTTCAAATCATTGCTCACGTGAATGTGCGTGTGTGCTGAAGCGTCTACTCAAGAACTGCCACACCACCTGCAGTTGCTGAGTGCGCTACTTACAGATGCAAGAACAGATTTGATGGCGTGTCGTAGCTGATGCAGGGGTCAGTGCTGCCACATTGAGTACTTGAATGACTTTTAGCGTGCGTGTCATGCTATACTGCTTCATTTGCATGCAGCGTGCATGATGCGTGCTTGCTTTGCCTTGCCTATGGGGTTCAGTGCGCAGCGCTCCAATCACATTGTGTTTTTGACTTTCAGTGGCACCAGTGTGTCCTCAGGAGTTGTCTTTCTTTGTGTACGAGGTGTATACGCGACAGGAGCCGTATTCACTGTGATTGTGTTTGCGTTGCCTTTCAGAATCTTTGTGTTGCCAGGTGTAGCTGACCCGCTCCTTGAGCATACTAGTACTGCCCTGCTGCTTGACGGTAGAGAGCTACCTGCTTTGACTCTGTTGACACGTGGGAAATTGTGGTGAGGCATCCTTCTGACTGGGGCTGAATGGTTTAGAGAACGATTTTGCCGTGTTCCTTTCCTCTTCTTTTCTCTGCTTCGTCCTGCACTGGACGTGTGAACAGTGTGGGTTCACGTACGTGGGGTGGAATGTGAGGGGGCACAACACTGTAGATGTAAGTCATACTGTGTTATGTTGCCTGGATACCCAGGGTCTCTTATACAAACCAGAACATAAGTTGACGCCATGATTGTCTTTGGCACACAGTTTTGCAAGGCTGGATATAGAGTAGGCAGGTTCCGAAATGACTTTGGATTTGTGGTTTGAGTTTATGGCTGCTGGCCCTGTGAGGCTCGTTCACCGAGCCTTGCTGGGTAACTGACAGCAGGCTTTGAGCAGAACAACACAAGGCAGCGCGTTGTTCTGCGCAGTTTGTTTGCTGTTGTATGGGTGCGCAGCGGTTGCTGCCATGACTGGTGGTGGTGGTCAGTGTGTGACGCTGGCATCCCTGTCAGCACAGGGTAGGATTTCCTCAAGCGGTCGTTTTGCTAGTGTATGACACAACTGTGCGCATGGCGGACAATGCCTTTGGTAAGTGTTTGCCTGGTGCAGGTGCTGGCTTGCAGTATGCTCTTGCAGATTTGCACTTGCCTTGTAGCGACACAAAGCAGTGGTTCAGTGCGGCAGAACGGTTCTGTTTGAATAGTGCGCAGGGAAGAAGGCATACGTGCTGTCTTCATTGCTGCATCATAACTGTTCACGGCAGTTGTCTTTGCAACTGTGGAGTGAACGATTTTAGGCGGATCCTGGACTCCAGGTACTGTCTGTCTGCGGGCCTGCCCTACCCTAGGGTACGCAGTGTCTTGACGTCTTGTGAGTGCCGCATTTGAAGAGGACAAATTCAGGCGGTTTCGATGTGTTTGGGTTTGTTACTGTCCACCAAGTAGGTGGCCTACTGTATGCCTTGTAAAACGTGTGCCATCCATACCTCCTCCACTGCTAGGTTCCTTCCATGATGCAGAGCCCATTGGTGCTGCTGGCCAGCAAATTGCCAGATCTTGTCCAACAAGACTGGCTGTGACTCATCATCATCATCATGTTACCCATTAAGCCATAGCATCAACGCCATGCTGTGACTCACAAGGCTGGCTGTGCTGGCTGTGACTCACAAGGCTTGGAGGTGAAACGGCCGCACTGCGCCGGTTGGACTCACTCAGTCCCAAAGCCGTCCAGAGTCTTGAGAGTAACAAATGTTGCTGAGCATGCGGCTCACAAGCTCAGCAGTACTAGTGCTAGCCACAGCTCTGGCACGTGCACGTGACTCATGATCTACCCGTTGATACACGTGACTCACAGTAAGTGTACCAGCAGGCTAACGTTGGCACTTTGCACTCAGGTGTTACACGTTCCCAGCACTTGACTGCTGGATGATCCACCACACCCACACATGACATGATAATGATACTTGCAATTGGAGGCATGATGTGCCACCGTGGCACAGTGATGTGCCACAGTGTCAGCACTCGAGCAGTACAAGGCAAGGCCTTGCAAGCGCAAAATCCAACCACCTCGGGCGCCAGTGGCGACGTCAACCGTTTGAAAGCGCACGGCATCAACACGGCATCAACACAGCGCCACATACTGCCGCGGCGGCCTTGTGATGCCAGCGACATGCTGTGCAAACTGCAACACTTGCATCATGAACGACAATCGTACAGAGTGGCTGCTGCCGCGGCAGCATTGTCAGCATTACTCCGCCACAGTCACATTGACCTACATGCAGAAAGTAGCAGCAGCAGCAGCACCAGCCGAGAGAGCTGAAAAACGGCTTGTGCTAGAAAGGCTTGCAGCACTGAAACATAGAACACAGCAGGTTTGGCCCAGAGCTGGGTCGCGAGACCCGGATCTGCCCCCTTGATGAACATCACCATCTTGTGAGCGCAGAGGTTGCCAGCAGTGCCGCTGGACCCATAACAGCCAAGGCCTGGTTGTTGACAGCCTGTCAATGTCAACGTATCTTGACCATAGTTGTGTTTGGCAGTTGGTGTTTTGCAAGGCTTGAGCGCGGCTCAGCCCGCGATGCCCAGCTGCCAGTCTGCATAGCCAACTGACGTAAAAGCCAACAGCAAGCTGAAGACAGCAGCACTACACACATGCAGTTATGCAGCATGCACGTACCTTGTGCCACGCGTTGTTCACCAGGCCTCTGATGTTCCAGATGCTGCTGACGTCGTCCGGCTGCGTGTTGTAGCTCTGATCTGTGGCCTTGCAGGCCAGCTGCAGCTGCCCCTTGAAGCCATCTGGCAGCGGCAGTGTGGCCTCGTACAGCGTCCAGGCCCATGCGCGTGACGGCTTGCTGTGCGGCAGCTTGCTGAGCGCTGCAGGTGACCAGGTCTTGCCGCCATCTATGGACACATCCACTCGGATGATGTCGCGGCCGCCACCACTCCAGGCGTAACCCTTGATGGTCACCTGCCAGGCACGTCCAACACAGCAGGTTGCGGCAATCAACATGCAAACACAAGTTTGAGGCACAGAAAGCTGCGATAGTGTAGCTCAGCGCACGAGGGCTGCAGCGGTTCCTGTGCCCTCAGCAAACACAGCCACCACAAGCCTCCGGCTGCAATGCTGTGCATTGAGTGTTCTACACTGGCTGGCTGACACACCACAAGGCCAAACCATGCGTAGCAGCACATAAACATAGCTGTCAACCGCCTTCTGATACGCCAGCTGCTGAGCCCCAGTTCATCCAGCTGCCGCTATGCTGCCAAAGCCAGCCACCCGTGTGAGCGCACCTCGCCGTCGTATGTGCTGAGCTGCGTTCCCTCTGCTGGCTCGCAGATGGCAGACACGACTGGCATCTCCTGGATGGCTGGCGCTGCTGACCAGTCAAGGTTGTCCCTGCAGGCGGCAAGTGTTATAACATTGGCAGTGTCTGCGGGCTAAATACAAGGCCAGGAGTATGCGCACAAGTTGGAGCAACACTGACGTACAACAGGCCTACACACAAACAAGGTAGCACTGCCATTCGCGCTGTCAACATCCCTGCTGCTGCTGGTGCACGGCTGACGCTGCTGTTCCATGCTGGCACGTAACCAGCAATGGCGCAATGCAGCCACAGCTGTAACGAGCGCAGCAGCTGCGCCTCACCAGTCAGTGCCTGGTGAGAACGCCTTGTAGTCCTTCTGCTGCCAGTGGCCCTGGCACTCATCAGCGCTGGCAACAATGCGGCCTGCAGCGTGCATGCAGTGCGAGCTCCGGTCAGCCCATTAACCGCGCGGTTCAGCTGATTACAGTGAAGGGCCAACAGCAGCACTTGCGCCACAGACGGCGTACCAGATCCAGCCCCAGCAAGCAGCAGCATTGCTGCTTGACATAGAAGCGATAGAGCTGGTGCTGCAGCATACGCATGGGCGTGGAAATACGTGCCCCTGTCCTGCGCAGCGCGTTGTTCAACCTACTGCCATGCTGCCATCCCGCTGCTGAAGCCGCTGCTAGCCTGCCAGCAAGCTTGCCGCGTTGGCTCCAGTGGTGATTGTTACCTGCTGCTCTGGCTTTCTATTGCATGTTCCAGAGCCTGCAACACATGCTGCACACCGCAAAAACCTTTCGCGCAAGGTGCCAAACACACCCCACTCGGCGCAGCCATCCCTCCCTTGCTTTCTGCACCCCATGTTGTGCATGCTCACCGATCCACTTGACACTGCGTGCGCCTGTTGTGCCGGGCACGATCACGCGCAGCGGCCCGCCATGGTCCCTTGGGATGGGCTGTCCGTTCATCTCCCAGGCCAGCAGCACATCACCTGCCTCGCTCAGCGCTTTATCTATGGGGATGGACGCTGCGTAAGGGGTGCCTGTCATGTCCGTGTCCAGGCCTATCAAGTGGATGTGCTGCACTGAGGGGTCCCCGGGCTGCAAGCCTGCGGGGATTGCAGCAAGGTGGGTGGCAAGTAAGTGCTGCAATACCGCGGCATCGTAATTGCAAGTCAGTGCACGCTTGCACCTGGTGCCGAGCAGCTGCTGCAGCCACATAGCTGTGGTGAGGTCAGGTGTGAGCAGCAGCCGCACAGCTAGCCGCGGTGCGCGAGTGGCAAGTAATAAAATGCGATATGCATGGCAAGAGCGCAGTGTAGTGCAGCATGGACAAAAGTGCAGGAGTTGGAGCTTTGCTGCCGCTGCTGCCAGTGGTGTGCCCTGTGTTGCTCACTGTGTTACAGCGACACTGCGCCAAGCCAATACGTTCACAGCATGCAATTAGTCAACTGAAATGCCATCAACCCTGAACATTATCGCCCCATCTGCGTGTGAGACATCACACCACTGCATGCATCCTTAAGCACACATGTGCCAGCAACTGCACCATACACAACCGCAACGGAAAGCTGTACTTCGTACACCCACCTGCAGCCAGCAGCACATCCCGCAGCAGCACACCGCCCCACTCCGCAGTGCTGATTGCCCCCACATCCCAGTCCAGGCCCTTGATCTGTGCCCCGCTGCTGCCAGGCGCTGGCACTGCCTTCATCTCGCTGCGCCTGTTGCCTGTGCACTGCACTGTGGCTGCAACCTGGGCCTTCTTGAAGTTCTGCTGCAGCTGCTGCACTGAGAGCTGCAGCGAGCGCATGCCAGCACCCTCAACCTGCAAGATGCATCAGTCGCCATGACAGGTTTGCAAAAGCCGGGAAGTGTAGCGTTGCCGGTGACGGCAGCCCCAGCAGTGCAACCTGAAAGGGCATTGAAAGAGGTGCCACAAGCTAGAGAAGTGCAGCAATCGAGGCAGCTGCAGGCCAGGTGACACAACACTGCTAACTGCACAGGTGTGCCTTGCATCTACATCCAACACGTGTGTGGTCTCTCTCATACGTGCCTCATGCAGGACTGACTGAATGCATCTGATGGTGCGTCACCCACCGCTACTGTAAACTTCTCGTTGTCAATCACAGGCACCGGCAGGTGGTGCCGCACAAAGAACATGTCGTTGGGTGTCACTGCCGATTCGGCCAGCAGCTGCGCAGGCGTCTCGCCGTTGAACGGCTTGTCGCTGCGCACAATCAGCGCCGGGTGACGCCGCGGCTCATTGCGGTAGGGGTCCTCTGTGGGTGCTACTGCTGCTGCGCCTCCCTTGAGGCTGCCGATGCGGTACTGCGCTAGGATGTCGCGCACTTCCTGCTTCATGTGCTGCTGGTACAGGCCCCAAAACGGTTCCACTGAGCCGCCAGCTGCAGCAACGCGATATGGACAACAACCAGACTGTGAAGTTTGGTTGTGAACAGCTCACAAACACTGTGCCTACGTGTGTACAAGTGATGGACGACAGGAATGCGGCACCCACATCATCACGTGGCATTGCTGCGTCAGCACCACCAGCTTCACCCATCAAGTTCTGGCACGCGTTATGGGGTGACTCACTGTGACGCCGTTCTCAGCAAGTTGTTAGGCGTCATGGTGTCTGTTGCTGCGCTGATGTGCCTATGTTGAGAAAGCGGACAGCAATGCTGCTGCACTGCTGGCCACTGCCATGCCTTGCACACTCCTCATCAAGTCATTGAGCTTGCCGGCCACAAACGCTGCAAGTGCTGTTGGCTGATACACAGTTGGAAGTTCAGCTGTCACCGCCCCTCACCTGCCAACATGATCTTGGCTGCCCCGCCAGGGTGCTGCATTGCAAACACACGTTCAAATGATGTGTGGGTCAAGCTAGCCTTGCGTGCATGCGCAGCCTTGCATGCATCTGCAGCCTTGCATGCAGGGGTAAGGTGTCTCTGCATGCTTTCTTTGTAGTGTGCTGCTGCTCTTTCACATGTTCACGGCAGCCACACAGGCCATTGCCAGTTTAGCAATTCTACACTGACAGCGGCCGAACGAACTCAACACGAAGCAACATGCGTTCGAGCACATTGCTGCAGCACTTGAAGCAGGCGATCACTGCTGCCAATGCACAGGCACCGTACCTGTGCAACAAAGTCTGTCACGTCATACACGCCATCCTTGTACGTCACCCACACGCGGTCCTTGGGTGTGCGGTGCTGCGCCACCTCCTCTGCTGTGAACTCCAGCAGGCCATGCTTGCCCTGAGGCTGCTGCTGCAGCGCTGCCTGTGCGGCTGGCTTCGATGCAGCAGCTGCGGCTTTCAGATCCTTAGTGCGTGCATCTGCGAATGCGCTGCTGCTGAGTGCAACGCCGCCCGCAGCTGCTGCGACACCAAACAGGCCCCACAGAGAGGGCCGGAAGCCACCAGCTTGCTGACCATTGCTGCTGCTGCTGCTGCTGTTGAGGCTGCTGAGGCTGCGTGTCCAGCTGCAGCTGGATGCAGAGCTGCAGCCTAGTCGCTGGCCTGCTGGGAAGTGCAGAGCAGGCAGTGGCACTTACATGTTTTGTCCAGCAATGACAGTGCTCAGCGCCAGCTGCAGATTGACCGCATCAGCTTTGAGACCGGGTGAGGGTGCAGGTGGTGACACCTTCCTGTTATGATAGTGTGATAGTGTGCAAATTCTATGCAGGCAACAGCTGCCTTCATTGCTGGCAGGGGACCAGCCAGGTGGTGGTGCCGAGGAACATGGGACCATATGTGATCAATGCGCATGCAAGAACTTCAGCTGTCATACTGCCAGGTGGTTGTGCCGAGGAACATGGGACCATATGTGATCCATGCGCATGCAAGAACTTCAGCTGCCATACTGTGCACTAACTGCAGTTTATGAAAATACTCGACTATGTGCATCCATTTAACTGAGCATGCTGCTGCTGTTGGTCCACCACCACCACCACTGCTGCTGCTGCTGCTGCCACTCCTGCTGTCCACACTACCGTCAACGTTATTGCCCTGCTGCAGTAGACCACTACACTGGATCACCTGTAACCAACAGCGTCTGCAAGTTGCTCCTCATAGCCATGGCTGCAGCATACGGCTGCAGTTCACGAGAGCGGTTGTATGCCACGCAAGCCTACCAGAAGCGCTTGGTATCTACCAATAAAACGCTAGTGGTTTCGTTTGCAAGCGAGGCTCACAGCTTTTAATGCACCAGGCAGGTGATCCGGCAAAAGCGAGACCGGGCACTACAGCAGGCGAACAGCTGGACAAGCCTAACCTAAACCTGCTTGTTGTATGGAGTTGACCACTGACCGACGATCATTTGCAACTCAGGGCTTTCATTGTATGCTGACTGGGAGCCTGGACTGGTCCAGAGGTGCAGACACATGTGCGTCTCCTCTGTTGCATCCGTGTACAATCGCTTTAAGTATAGCAGATGTGGCACTATTGCCTGTCTGCTAGCTGTTTTCTGCGCAGCACAGATGCAGCTACGTAGTGCAATACAGCCGCGTGCCTGCCACAGCTGAGCTGTCCAATGCAGATACAAGCTTGCTTTCAGCCTGAGCAAGCTTGAGTACAAACTTGCTGCACTATCAGGTACAGCATGCCTCAGGGTTCAAAAAAAGGCTGTGGCAATTTCGTCCAGCCAGTTCATGATCATGCCTCAGAGTTCTCAGAGTTGTAAGCCTCATCAAAGTCAAAGGCTTGGGCCTTCGTGAAGGCTTTGCAATGGCAGGTGTTGCCACTTTTCAGATATGCAGAACGTAGCTGTAGCCATCACAGTGTGCAATGTAGCGCGATGCAGAATGTGCTCACATGATTTTGGGACAGCATGCAGCTGCAGCATCCCGTACATTGCCGCAGGCTGACGAGGCCCCGAGAGATCTACATCCAGACGAGCAGCAAACGCATGGGACACATTGTCTGAATGCAGGAAACATGCTATGGCTTAATGGGTAACATGATGATGATGATGATGATTGTCTGAATGCAGGAAACACAGCTGTGGAAGTCAACAGGAAGCCCTGGTCACACCCATTCTTTACACATATTGAGCCAGGCAGAACGATGAGCAGTAGTGCTACAAGTAGAATCTGTTAGTAGCAAAGGGATATTTTGCTAATTGCTAAATGGCAGCCCAGCAAGAGCACACCGTGTCCTGCGAGTGAGTCAATGCAGGCACACCCATGCGTGCTGCGTTGAGAGGCCACAATACACAAGTGAGCAGCAGATACTGCTGCTCTTGCAACTTGTGCCAGGTGATTCGACAAATCCCGGGTAGATGACAGGACAGGCGGACCTCCCCCGGGTTTAGGGGCGAGGGAGTCTTGCAATATATACTTGGCCCGGCGTGTTGGCTGAGTTGTGTTGGGATTAACGTGGAGAAGCCGGAGCTTTATTGTCTTATTTGCACTTCTATCGTCCCCGGACTTGCGTTCTCGTGCGTTTGTAGACATTCACTTGGCGTAGTTCTGTCGCCTCTGCGGCACCCTAGCTCTCGCTTCTAGTTTCATTTCAGTTATTGCTTGATTCAGCCATGGCTCGTTGCGGACAGCAGGTGCGCTAGGCTCCTAGATTCTCTCTGGCCCCGGCCTCCCATGGGCAGCTCGCGTGCAGCTCCGTGTTGGCTCTAGCTCATGCTCTGTTCCTTGGTGCCCCCACAGTTCTCTGGCAAGTTCAAGGGCGATGGTGAGGCCATGCTCACTGCCCTTATCAGGGCGTGCGAGGTCAAGCCCATCAGCCCAGCGGCAAATCCCGCCTGGGCTGGCCGCGAGCTTGTGCCATGGACAGATGACAGCGCACAGGTTGAAAGCTGCCTGGAATTCCAGCCGCTGGAGGCCAACAACAGGTGGGCGACTGGCCGGGAGGTCAGCAACGCAGAGGTAGCAGCCCAGCGTGTGTGTGCTCTGAGCGGGTCGCTTGCTGGCTCGGTTTAGCACCTGGGCTGCAGTGAAGCTTAATACGGTAGCCAGATTGTGCTCGGGCTGCTTGGCTCGGCATTCCTGCCTGCCCGACCCTCAGCTACTTTTGCATCTCATGGCACGCGCGGATTGGCATTCTGCTTTGCAACACATATCTTACAGCATTTTTATCTTTCTGTTTGTTTGCCTCGCAGGCGTTCCGGCCACAAGTTCCCAGAGTCCAGCTCAACGCCCAAGCAGGGTCGCTCCGCTCGCGCAGTGCCCGACAGCCCTCAGCACAAGAAGGCACAGGCTAAGCGCAGCAAGGTTGGCTCCCCTCCCAGGTCGCCTCTCAGGTCAATCAGTCCCCGCATCAGCAGCAGCTCCAGCAGCAGCAGCAATGTGGCATGCGCCTGCCCGGCCCTGGCAGCCTCTCCAAAGCCTGAGAACCTGCCCATGCCCACCACGGGCCTGTTGAGCAGGGCCTTGGTGCGTGGGCGCTCCCCCTCGCCTCCAAAGGATGCCGCTGTGGCCAGCTTCTTTGCCTACCACCAGGTGCAGCAGCTGGTGCGCGCAGTGGCTGCATAAATCACTGTATGAACATGAGCAACTCTCATCGTTGCTAGTCTCGTAGGTGAGCCGAGATTTACTCGGCTGTTTTTGGGGGAACCTATGTGGGTCAGTAGTGAAGCACGGGCTGCTGGGCCGGTGTCAAGCATTATGTTTACCTCAACTGCTGTACACTTCCCGGCATTCTTGTTCTTCTGAACGTTGGGTCTCCTATGCTGTGTGTGTATTTGCACTCACGTCATTGATCAAATTGGCTGCAACGAAACAGGTCAAGCAGATCAAAGCGCGCTATGGCTTGCGTGCGTGCATGTACAGTTGACAGTCTGGGGTTGGGGTGCTACGAGTGTGTAGTAGTGCTCGATGAATGGGGTAGTTCGAGACAGCACTGCTCATGTTGTGTGGGTGTGCTTTGTTTAGGCGCACATTTTGTGATCCGCAACTTGATCCAGCGTTTCATTGTAGTCGTCTCTTTTGCATTGCAGAGCGTGGTTTGGTGGTCGTCTTCTTTCACTGCATCGTGGGTGATGTGTTCACAGCTGCATCCGAATGGCCTGTGTTGCAGATCCAAAGGGGAAATGCCATGTTGCAACCTGTTGTTGTTGTGGGCACCCCCTGAGCGTCTATTACGTTGCGTGTCGTGTGGCATCATTTGTTATGCAAACATCCATGAGCATGGATGGATGATGGCTGCTGCCGCAGAATGCATGTGCCACCAGTGTTTGCAGGCAGCTTTTTCTACTTAAAAGCATATCACAGAGAGGTGTGTCAGCTGTGGCCCTGCTCCTTTGTTGCGGGGTGCAGTGGTTGCACCGCGCATGCAAAAGCTGCTTTGCTGCTTGTGCTGCGACTAGGCTCCTACTTGCATATGGATGGATGCAGATTATCAGGGTGTCAGCCCTGTGTAGCCTGCATTATATGCGCTTCGGATGTGTGAACTGTCAGATGTCAGCCGTTGTTGCAGTGCCCGTGATGGTGCATCTTGCGTTCTGGCAGCATCTTTGGTGCTATATGGTAAATGCTTAAGAGTGAACCCCCCAACTGATGGTCTTTGCAGTGCAAGGGCTGTTGGGGTGGGATCTTGTCTGCACTGAAAGACTTCATTATAATAGGGCACGCAGTCGTGTGTCCAGACTGGCAGTGTTTGATGTGTAGTACCAGCAGGGGTGTGTGGAGCAGCAAGAAGATTGGCTCAACTGCGCCTCTTCTCTGTCCCTTCTACCTAGGTGTGTCCTGGGTGTCCAGGTGTTGTCCTGGGTGTCCAGGTGTTGTCCTGGATGTTTTGACGTGGTGGCGTATGCCAGAAGTAGTCTGCAAACCAGAGTGTATAGGAGTCGAAAAGCATGCTGTGTAGGTGACTTGTGTGCCACCATCCCAGGCACCACAAAGACAAGCGTTTCTGACCCCTGATGATGGTATTGCTGTACCCTCATTGTTTGTTTGCTAACTTCCATTAGTCGTAGCTGTGCATCTTGACTGGGCATTGTGCATCCGCGCCTCTTTGTAGGAGGGTTGCTTTTGCCCTTGCAGGCGTGGTGTGGTGGAGTTGTGTTGTGGTGAGTTTGTGTGGCAGACTTGTGTCACGCAGGTCGCCGCCATCCTGTTTGGGTCTATCACCTTATGTGCTGTACACCGTAGTCGGCACTAAATCATGCTCCCTGCTGCATCATGTGTGTTTGTGTTTACCGGATTGGTGATGTGCTGTGCTGCCTCACACGTGCATTGATCTGATGGTGTGCCGCATAGGTGATCACCGAAGCTGGCATGTAGCGTGGCAGTCTGATGGCAGGACCCGTGAGCTGGGTGCTGTGTCTTTATGCTTGAAAGGGAGTAGAGCAGTGGCTTGTCCCTGCCAGCACCACATATTATATACAGTGTATGGTCAAGGCTTTCACATATGCATACAACATCGTCTTTCATACGTGGCAACACTCACCGCTTTGTGCATCCTGATGTGCACATTTCTTTGTCCCTGATAAGCACGTGCTGCACCTTGACACTTCGTGGACATGTCTATGTGGACCAGAGTGATTGCTGTGCGCTATCAAAAGCGTGTGTGTGTGTGTTTGCACCGCATGCGTGCATATGCAGCTCTCCAGTGTACCACTGATTTTGGCAGCTGTTGCTTGGGAATTGCTGACTGTATGCAGGGTGTTTTGTGCATAATTTTCTGTTTCCAGTTCTCAACATACTGTCATCTGTGGAGCTCCATCTCCTGCACAGGGTGGCAGGGTTTGGTTCTTCAACTCGTGGTGTGTGGGGGTGTAGACAGAAAATCAGTTGCTATAGATAAATGGTTAGTGCTTCCAGGTGGAGTGTGGTGCTTGGAGCCAACTGGTATTCCAGACTGGCTCAGAAGAACCCCACTGTGTTCTGGGTGCCTGGCTTCATTTGCGAGTCGTCGAATGACACAAGCAGGTAGAGTACTGCCTTTCCCGTGTGTGCGTGTGTCTAGCTGCAGGTCCCTGCTCTTCGCAGGCACTCCGTGTTGCAGGGTTCAGGCAAAACCCCTGTGCTTGGATGGACCTTTCATTACACCTGTGTGTGACGCACTGAATGGACACTGACAAGTGTTCGCACCTGTGGGATCCTGTACAGCAGGCAGCAGTGGTGGTTCATTCCCACGGTATCAGGCAGTGGAGCCACCACATGGCTGGCAAACTTGATTGGCTTGTCGTGATGCTCTGAGACGTGTTTCTCTCAACATTCTACGTGTGGCAGGTTGGCAGGCAACGTCCTGCTTGCCGCCTGTGAGGTGCATGTGCATGTGGCCCTTGGTGCACAAGGCTAACCAGGGTCTTGAGTTGGGGCATTTCATGTATGCATCTGATACTTAGCTTGTTGTGGGCCATTCTGATTGATGGCTTGCCAGTAGTAGGAACAACGTAAGAGGGTTAGGGTATCGCATTGGTTTGCCGGCTGGTACAAACAGAAAGCTGGTGTCAACCTGACCGGTCTGTATTGACTGCAAGGATCTCTCTTGTTGGTTGTGTTGGCGGGACCAGTCTTTTGTGTCGTCTGGTTCGCCCTGCCATCTGGCTCGCCCTGGCCGTGAGCGAAGGATGGGCGTGGAGCAAGGAAGGAGGTGGATGGCAGTGGCAGCAAAGCTATGTATCCTGCGTTCACCCGCGTGTATTCCGGCTGTCTGGCTATTTTTACTTCCTGTTGTATCACAGTATGCAACTGCAAATGGCAGTGGCCCCTCCCACTGTTCACAACACCCATCATACACACGTTTTATGTTATGGATATCAGAGGGGGGCAGGGCAGCTGGTACGCTTAGGAGTATCTGCAGTCTGGTCCCTGGATGCCTTTGGCGGAGCCCTGGTCAACATCAGGGATCTTGAGGTGGTTGTTCCCCATGTCATGCAAGGGGATCTGGAAAGAGGGTTGTCACCCCTGGATGTGTGGGGTTTGAGATGTGGAGGTGGTGCTGTGCGCTGTGGCGAGCATCCTTGAAGATGTGCAAGGTACTGCAGCGGTGGTGATCTGCAGCTGTGATGATCTGAGTCAGTGTGGTGTTCACTGGCTGTACTTGGCTGAGCAGCTGTTTGTCGAGAAGTGGTTGCCTTGTCTTTCATACGCAGCCTTGGTGCTTGCATGACGGTTGGTGTTGTTTGACTCGGCAGTTTTTGTCCTTAGTACACCTTGAGTACACCTTGAATAGTACTTGTCCTCTGGCAGGTGGCAGCTGCCAGTGCACTGTAGGGCATAGGCACGACAGTCTCAGGACGGTGCCTTTTGAATTTGCTGTATGCTTGCAGTTGTGTGACTAGGATTTGGCAACCGGCAGGTGGCAGCTGTCAGTTGATTTGCTCATTAGTGTCGTGCTACGAGTACCATGTATAGCAGGTGCTAAGCATTTCCATGTGACAGGTGGTGATGCTTTTGCACAATGTGTCTGAAGGCTGATGTCTCTTACACACCAGCAAAACCGAACCAATAAAGGTAACAGAAGGCTTGGAATTACTTTTCGTTCCAACAACTTCAAGCTGTTCAGTGAATTGAGGCTGGTCAAGTTGGATCCATTGCGCAGTGGTGCCGGCAACCTGCAGCTCCAAGAGTCATTGAGCTGTGCATGAGCAACCCAAACTCTCGGAGAGTTGGTAGGAATCACTGCCGGTGGTATGCAGGCCCAGACTGCCCAGACTAGGCAGATGTCACCATCAGGATCTGTGAACTGAACGATTTAGGCGGATCCTGGACTCCAGGTAAACATCTGCTCTCAGATCTAGTAGCATCATGCAAAAAGAATGATGGCGTTGATGCTATGGCTTGATCTGGTAATTTGATGATGATGTACCTCTGCTTGATTCTTGGTTGGAGTGCTGCAGCTTTAACAAAGAGCAGTGGTGATGATTTTGTGCCAATATCTGCCAGATGCAGATGTGTACAGATGGGCCAGTGGAGAGTACCTTGTAGACACGAGTTCAAAGGCGTAGGTTGTGAGACTGGTTGACTGGTTGACAATGCTTTTGATGATGATGATGATGATGATGCAAAAAGAATGGATTTATGCTCCAGAAGCTCGTGTTAAACACGAGGCCAGGGACCAGTACAACCAAGCTGCACTGCATGGATGCTAACCTAGTTCATGGGACCGCTCTCCCGCTGGCAGCGGTTGTAGCTGCTAACACTCTTGGAGGTGAAAAGCATTGTCAACCAGTCTCACAACCTACGCCTTTGAACTTGTGTCTACAAGGTACTCTCCACTGGCCCATCTGTACACATCTGCATCTGGCAGATATTGGCACAAAATCATCACCACTGCTCTTTGTTAAAGCTGCAGCACTCCAACCAAGAATCAAGCAGAGATACATCATCATCAAATTACCCACTCAAGCAGAGACACCTGACCCCTGCATACTGCCTTGGCACGGCTGCGCATGCACGCAACGCTGCCGTGACTCACTGTAAAAGAAATAACAGCACCCAAGCAGCACTCATCATCATCATCATGTTACCCATTAAGCCATAGCATCAACGCCATCGGCACCCAAGCAGCACTGTGGTGCCACCACCATTGGAGGCTCCAATGGTTGTAGCTGTTCGGCCCTATGACTGAGTAGTGCTTGTTACAGCGCCACTAGCTACAGCAATCTCATCATCATCATAATAGCAATGCCTTTCAGCCATCGTAGTGGTGCTCCATTGCCACACATGTTATGTTAAGTCAGCTCCTGCTTATCAAGACAAGCCTGCTTGCAAGCTGCGCAGTAGCTCCCCAAACCACTGCTGCTCCTGTAGGCAGGCTAGATCCTCATCTGCTGCAACATCAGCAGCAGCCAGGCTGCCTGCCGCTGCAAGGCCAGTCAGCAGCTGCTGCGCTGTGCCGTGCTGCCCTGCCAGTGCTGCTGCGCAGGCTGCATTGTAACGCACATCTGCGCGCTCGGAGGCATCACCCAGCAGGTGCGGCCGCTGCAGTGCAGAGCCTGCAGGGCAGCCATGGCAGTCCATGCAACATACAAGAAGTCAGCGTATGCTCACAGAAGGGGTAGATGGCATACTGATGTCTTCTCTATGCACCCTGTGCATAGTGCCTGGGCGGGCGGCAAGCTCAGCTCATGTTTCCAACGCGCCTGTCGGTACAACTGGCAATGCCCAACACCCGTATCTTATGCAGTGCAGTATGGCTTGCAGCGGCTGCTGTGCTGGTGCACATACAAGTAGATCTGCTCTTTGACAAGTTATCCCAGCTGGGCTGGCAGCAGATGTTCAACTGCCAGTTACGGCGCGTCTGGCGGAGCACTCACTGTAGTGCCCCACAGCTGCGTTGATGTGTGCTGCAGCTGCTGCCTGGTCTCCCTGCCGCCTGGCCAGCTTGGCCATGGCCACAGATGCCTCTGCAAGCCCCACCTGCACAACAGGGGGGCGGTGGCAGCAGCAGCAGCAGCAGTGGCCGATGCTATGCGTGTTACATCAACAGAGGTAGATTGATGGTTTGCAGAGCTGCATTGCAGCAACCAGCATGAATGTGGCGCAGCTGGGATGAGTCCTGTGTTTGTTGCCAAGCCAGTGGCTTCTGCTGTCAACCACGCCAGCAGTGAACAACAAGTGCGTGCCAGTGTCCTGACACAAGCCAGCAGGCAGCAAAGAAGCCAGTTACTGATGGGTAAGCTGCAATGCATATGCCTGCACTTGACACCCTGCCGCAGCATGCTCGTGCCACCTTGTGTGAGTAGCAGCAGAAGTAGAAGAAATGAACAGCACCCAGAGCGCATAGTTGCAGAGCCACTTCTACTGACAACCCAAATAGCTGCGGCCTCACCAATGCATCTGCATTTGTCCTGCTGATGGTCAGTGCAGCCATGTAGCCCTCGTCTACTGCCTGCTTCAACAGCCCTGCAGCCTGCTCTGCTGCTGCTGCAGGCAGCGGCACCACCCCACCAAAGCCAGCGGCATTTGCACCACCAGCAGTTGTGCTGCTGCTGCTGCTGGCCAAGTTAACCACAAGTTCAGCAGCATCCATGAGCACATCTCCAAGTGCGTTGTGTGGTGCTGCATCTGCTCTGCTGAACTGGATGGCGCTGCGTAGCTTGTCAGCTGCCTGCTGCAGCAGCGACTGCTTCAAAGGGCAGTCCTGCAGCAAACACATCAACGTCAGGACAGGACGGCAAGCACATCACCACAGGGGATATCTGATTGATCAGTCGCATGCATTCCACAACAGAGTATTATCAGCCTTGCGACAGAGGAGCCACATACAACAGGCGTGCAAGCAAACACTGCAACACCGCAGATGCGCAACTGCGCTGTCACAGCAGCATCCACCCAGCTACAGTCGCCTTGCCCAGCAAACGATTCTGCGCCGTGGTGACGCTGCGACAGCAACGCTGCACACCTGTGCTTGCTTGCTGATGGTGTGCAGCCCCACTCCCCAGTTGTGCAGTAGCCCAGGCAGGTCATCCCCAGCTGATGAGTCACTCAGCGCGCAGGAAGCTTGGTAGGCCTCCAATGCTGAAGCGAATGCAGCTTGGCCTGCGTCTGGCTGCCCTGCCTGCAGCGCGGCCTCGCCTTGGGCTACGAGTGCATCCCCCAAGTTGCTCAGAGTCTGCAGCAGCACAGCAGGGTGAGCATGCATGCGAGGTGTGTTACGATGTGTTACAAGATGTGTTACAAGATGTGTTACAAGGTCAGTGAATGCTGCAGTGCAGTGCACACCACCAGGCGCAAATATACAGCAAGGGGCACACAACTGCAGACAACACCTGCAGTGCAAGCCACCAGCAGAGGCATGCGAGGCTTGACAGGAGTGCACCGCTGACTAACATACACCGGAGCTATATTACTATATGTTGTGGGTCTCACAGCCGCATCTTCCTCCTGTGCAAGCGCTGCCCTGTAGAGCTGCACAGCCTGCTGCAGCAGCTCTGCACGCTGCGGCGGCTGCACAAGCTCCGCCCAGGAGCACAGCGCATTGGCGGCATTCACGCCGGCATCAGGCCGCAGCCCGCTTGCTGTTGCATTGTCAGCTGCTGGCTGGGGTACCTGTCAATGTTGGTGGGCGCACACAGAACAAGGGCGGGGAACAAGGGAATGTGAGGTGTGCAACTTACATGAAGTGAATCAGCTGCAGGTTCATCCACAGGCCTGGCAGCGTACTTTTGGGCTTGGGCTCAATGCGCGGGTGTGTTTGTGTGCCAGTCTAGTTAACGCATTCCAGCAGGTGACTGCTCAGAGTCGCCTCACTGCAACACGACAGTAACTGGCTACTGCAACAGCACATGCTATTGCTGCTGCTGCTGCTGCTGGTGCTGGTACCACCCAGCAGCCCACCTGTTGGTACGCCTGGACGCTTGACTGGTACAGCCCCGCTGCTCGCTGCTGCACCTGCTGCTGCAGCTGCTGGCTGAGTGCCTCATCGGGTGCCTCCTGCAGCAGCGCCACCTCAGCGTCACCCCACAGCTGCAGACACTCGCCCTGCAAGCCGGCAGCAGCAGCAGCAGAATGCGGCACAATGTGGCACATAGTATGCACAGCAAGATAGACACGTGGAGTCACAGCACGGCTGCAGCCGCTGGGCCTGACAGGCGGCATGCATATGCAGGTGCAAGCGTGCATCCAGGAAGACACTGATGTTGAGGTTTGAACACTGAGGTGACATGCAAATGCTCAGCTGAAGTCACCTCACACAATTAAATGAGCAGAGACAGTGCTGCCTGTACTCGCAAAATTTTCCTGGCTGTGTGCAGGTGACAGGTTGCCAACACAACTAGTATGTCACGCCTACAGCTTCACCAGAGCGTCCCTCACCAGTCCAAAGGCTGCATCTGGCTGCGATTGTGGGTCCAGGCCAGCCTGCAGTGCCTGCTGGTACTTGGCCTGCAGTTGCAGCAGCAGGCACAGCAGGCACACCGCACTGGTCAGCTGCCTGGCTGTGTGGAGGTGAGTGCAGCACACGTTGCCACACCTGCAATCCAGGCGTGAGGTTGTCACCCAGCGGTATGGCACAAGATTGCTCTGCGCCCAGGCACTAGAGCGCAGCACACTACAGTACTCCATGCAATGACAGCAGCACGCAGAGACGCCTGGCCAATCACCAACCCCGTCGCTGCTGCTTTGCCGCCGCTAGGCCATGCTCAGACACACAGTGCTGTGTCCTTCCACATGTGACCACACAGCTGCAGCTGCAGCTGCTTCAGGGCTGCCGTCTGCCGCAGGTGGCAGTGCACTGTGGTAAACTCACTGCTGCCGCTTCAAAGGCCTGCAGGGCATCGCGGCCTGACTTGCGCTCTGCACGCTGCTGCAGGGTCTCTGCGTCTGATGACGGGGCAGCAGCAGCATGCAGGTGGTGCTTGTCAGTGCTGCTGCAGGGCTGGAGTTGTAAACAATGACGGTAGTCTGGTGCAAGTGCAATGCCATCCTGGTGTGGCCACTGTGATCTGTGTGAATGCAGCTGCTGCAACACCACATTTGTGATTTGCTGGTGTGCATTTTGCCATTGTCACCAGGCCATGGCCTGACGCACACCTTGCAGGAGGCTTTCTGGGGTGACTGGTGCTGCTGCAGCTGTCTTGCCAGCGGACTCCTTGCGGTTTCTGGTGCTTCGTTGAGACATGCTGGAGGTAGTAGTGAGAAGTCTGCTTGTTATGCTCCTGCTGCTGCTGCTACAGCTGGTTGCATCCTGCTGCTACTACGGCTGCCGTCATGCACGTGGAGACAAAAGCATGTGTAAGCTTCGTTAACCTAGCAGTCAATCCAGCAACAGGTCACTCAAGATCGTTGCACAAGCACTGCAGAGGAAGGATTCGCTGTGTCGATACGAGCACGCGACTGCAGCGCCCAGACGCGTTTACAGCGAACGACGAAGGCCAACAAAGTGGTAGCAACGGTGCTGGTGTCCCCTGCACCTATGACACAGCTTGATGTGTGTGTTATACACTGCAGTACAGATGAGGTACGCCTTGAAGAACCGCGCACATGCGTGCATCGGTAGCACAAGCACAATGCCGTTCAAAGATGTTACTGGCAATACGAAGTGAACAACGGTCACCAGCAGCTGCTGATCAGCCACTCACAAGCCAGCAAAAGATTCCACCAACATGACATGACATGATGCTGTGACCTGACATACAATGGTTAACACCTAGTGCCCCAAAACACTCGGCACTGCTATTGCGCAACCACAAACCATGTCTGCTATGCTGTGGCTGGCTTGTTGAGCAGTGCCGCGTAGTTTATGCTGGTGTCCTGGCCCAGGCTGAACTGGCCGCTGCCTGGCTGCAGGATCATGCCAGACAGCAGCTCCAGCCGCAGCCCTGCATCAGCAGCCATCATGCCCAGCTCCTGCAGCCAGCAGCAGCGGAAAGCAGCACAAAGCAGGGTTCATGTCATGCAGCTCAGGCTTTCAACTGTTCAACGCTTCAGATCATGTATAGTGAACGATCACGTGCCTGGTGTGAAGGAGCGCAGCACTCACAGTCCAATCAGGGCACACCACACCATATCATATAGAAGCTGTTGCACGCACCAAGCTAGATCTGGTAGGGTTTGTGAGCAAAGTTCCTGTCCCAGCATGGCCTGGCACGCAATAGAGCCAAGACCGCATACCAGGCAGTATGCAGCCCAATGCGCGTACCATCATCATCATCATGTTACCCATTAATGCGCGTACCATGTGCACGTGTTGAGGCGCCTCACCTGGGGGGTGATGAACTTGTGCCAGTCATGCGTGCCAGGCGGCACAAACCGCAGCAAATACTCTGCCGCGAGGATCGCCATGCCATATGCAGCTGGTGTGCGGTTGAGCGTCGTTATGAATACTTGACCGCCAGGTGCTGCTGCTGCTGCCAGGTCAGCTAGGAACTGGCCTGGGCGCTTCACATGCTCTATCACTTCTGACGCCATCACCACGTCGTATGACCCTGCAGCACCAGGGGTTGCGAGCAGCTGCTCTAGTGTAGTCTTCTGGTACCTGCAAAGGAGAGGTGACAGGTCCCAATTCAGCGCGTGGTGCATAGAAGCATTTGGTAGCCAGTGGTTGTCGAGCTGGTGCTGGTGTGCCTGCGCATGCGGGGTGCTGTGAACACCCGAACCAACGGTACATGCAACGTGTGGTTTTTTGCTTGCAGCGCCCGCAGCAATGCATGCGGAGCGCGTTTACTGCTGGGTGCATTGTGCACAAACAGTGCTGACACTGCTCAATTCCCCAGTACCGATACACTGCTCAATTCCCCAGTACCGATACACTGCTCAATTCCCCAGTACCGATACACTGCTCAATTCCCCAGTACCGATACACTGCGCCTGGGCGCGTTGTGTGTGGCTCAAGCGACACATGCAGCAGCAACACGGCAGTCCATATGGCAAACGCACATGTGACGTCTACACCTTAGGCACATGCATCCAGCTGCACTGCTGTGCCACAGTGCAAAGATCATATCCGGCCTATGTCGGCTCTGCTGCGCCTGCGCTACACGGCGCGCACCCACCTGATGCGCTCCTGCAGCAGCGGGTCGCCAGCAGCATGTGCAGCAGCAGCAGCCACGCCTTCGTCAGACACGTCGATCCCATGCACCTGCGCACCCAGCCTGGCCACAGGCTCACTTAGCAAGCCACCGCCGCAGCCCACATCAAGCACCTTGAGGCCACGCAGCGGCTGCGCCTGCTGCTGCTGCAGCCCGCGCAGGCCACACAGGCCGCTGCGCAGGAACGCTACGCGTGCGGTGTTGAGTGCATGCAGGGGGGCAAAGGGGCCGCCAGTTGTGTCCCACCACTTGTCGGCGAGGGCTGCAAACTTGGCAGCTTCTTTCTTATCAAGGGAGCTGTGTGGTCGCTGCCTGGAACTGCTGCTGCTGCTGTTGCTGCTGGGTGTGTTTCTGGCGCTGTCGACTGCTGCAGAAGGTGCTGTGTGGGAGTGGCTGGCAGCAGCAATGCCAGCTGGGAAGTCTGCCAGTTGTGTGTCGCTGCTTGTGTTCCCAGTTGCAGCGTGTTCTTGCCTGAAGTCGCTGCTGCTGCAACTGCTAGTGCTCAATGCTCTATGCCATTGTATACCAGCGGCGTGTGCAGTCACCACCGCACTCCTGATGCCGCTGCTGCTGTTGCTGTGGCCGCTGCTGCTGCTGCTGCCGATGCTGCTGCTCTTGTTGCTGCCGCTGATGCTGCTATTCTGAATACCTGTAGACATCTGCTGCAGATGCAGCAGACTGCTGAGCTGTACACACGGCTGCACCTGGGTGGCACACAAACACCTGCATGCATGGCAAACAGCTGCTGTTGCTGCCTGGTTGAAAGCAGTGCGCGCAGCATACTTCACAGCAATGGGCATCTGCATTTTTACCTGCAAGTTGTGCTTGACCACTGTTCTGCTGCTTGCAGCACAGGCCCGCACAAGTGCCTGAGCTGTATCAGGCAGCCAGCCATTCTGTGGATGTGCAGCTGTTGATGGGGGTGTTCAAGCTTGCTGCCAGTCCAAACGAAAGCAGGGAACCATGAATCTCCAGGTAGATAACTAGCAGATGACCTGCTCCATGAGTAGTGGCCCTCGCAGCAGGTAAAGCGAGATGGCAAAGAATGCACCAGGACTGTCAGTGTGTGTCAGTGTTCATGGTTCAGTTCACCTGTCATACAACACAACCGAATTGAGTTATCACAGCCGTCGGTGAACGTGATAGCGAGTATCACCTGCTAAACCGTTCGCCCATCTTGCTGCGCTTGCTCAGCCCAGACTTGCGAAACTGACGTGCCCGAGCTCTCTCGCGCGATTGGCCTTGCCTGTTGGTCAAGGCTTCAGCAATATCACATTTGAAACGCAATTACCTTCGGTCAGTTTTTTCTAGTGTGTGCTGAAACGCCGAGGCTTGCTAGTACTGATTGAGCTACAGTAGCTGAAGGCACCTAGGGCTCCAACTACTGCACAGCAGCAGCCATGAAGCTGTTTGCCAAGAAGCCAGACATCAAAGGTGCTTCAGCCACAGGCCAGCAAGCAGCAGCTGGGTAGTGCGGTACAGGCATGCTGACATGTGTTGGTAATGGGCGCTGCAGAGACTGTCAAGACCTCGCAAAGAGAGATCAGGAAAGGCGTGAGAGGTGTGTGCGCTGGCTCTTTGTAAGCTGATACTGCTATTATGCAAATAAATTCATGCAGCTGCATGCATGCTATGCAGTTAGCACACATCACACATCACATGCATCACTTTCTCCAGTCCTTAGTTGTGTCTTTCCTGCAAGCATGCGCTGCTGTTCAACGACCTGCTGCAGATCTTGACAGGGAAGTGCTTGCACTCAAACGAGAAGAAGAGAAGCTCATCAGGGAGATCAAAGCAGCAGCAAAGACCAACAACCAGGCATCACTGAAAATCCTGGCTAAGTCGCTCGTGCGGTTGCGAGCGCAGATAGCAAAGCTTCATGGCAGCGCAGCAAACCTCAAGGGCGTGTCCACAAACCTCACAGTAGGTGGCTGCTGTCAAACCAGCCGCAGCAGCACTGCCAGCAGCGCAGCAGCATGGGGCCAGTAATCTCGCCATGTTGTCTGTGCAAGGGCTTTGCAGGGCAATGTTGCAGCTGCGTCACGTGTTTGAGACAGTAGGAATCGGGTACATGTAATTGCTTCTTCGATGACAGCAGCCTTGTGCCAGCCAGAATGACACGCAGCAGTAGCTGCCATGGCAGCACAGCAAGCTGTGATGCATCCCAATGCCAGATTTGCACGGCACGTGTCCCTCCTGCAACCCTCCGTTCACCCATACGTGCTGCGACCCTGCCAACCTTGCGTGCAGACCGCAGCAGCAGCCACCACTGTGTCTCAGTCCATGGCCACAGCCACGGGCGCGATGAGCAAGATGCAGCAGCAGATGAACCCCGCCAAGGTGCAGGCCACGGTGCAGCAGTTTGCCAAGGAGAACGCCAAGATGGAGATGGCGCAGGAGATGATGGGAGACACGCTGGACGGCGCACTGGATGACGAGGACACCGAGGCGGAGACGGGAGAGCTCGTCAGCCAGGTGCGCGGCTGGGGTGGGGGGGCTGGGCTCGCCACATATGCAGCAGGACCTGTACTGGTTGGTTTGCGAATGTTTTGCATGTGTGTGTGTACAGTGGCAACCATTCTCCGCATACAGCTGATGCAGGGATGGGGGTTGTCATCCAGGAAGCGGGTGTTTGTGCGCATTGCAGCTGCGTATGATGGACGACTAGTGCGCACGCATGCCGCTTTGCTGCAGCAGTTGTGCAGAGCGCTTTTGTTTGTCCGGCTCTGCTCACCTGCCGTGTGTGCTTGCCTAGTTGACAACATCGTGCTCACTGCTGTGTGTGTCTGCCGCAGTTGCTGGACGAGATTGGTGTGGACCTGTCAGCAGCCATGGGCGCAGCTCCGCAGCGCAAGGTGGCAGCGGCACAGTCATCAAAAGCAGCAGCAGCAGCCGACGAAGACTCAGAGCTGCAGGACCTAGCAGCACGCCTGGCAATGCTGCGTAATTGAGCAGGAGAGCTTTGTATTCTAGGTTTTCGCCAGAAGCAGGCAGCAGAGCTTGACGCAAATACCAAGTCAGGGCGCGTGTGGCTGGGTGGTACCGTCTGCTGCTGCATGCAGAGCGTTGCTAGCTAGTCACAGCAGCGCTGTCGTTGCAGAGGGCTAGAGGGCCGTTGAGGAGTGCTGAAGTGGATCAACCACGAAGTGAACCAAGTTTGCAGTGGGTCTGTCAATGCTTGATGTGAAGGTTGCGGTAGTTGCCTTCGTTGTGAGTCTGTGCGATTTGCTGGCCGCCTTTTGTTGTAATGGGGTAAACACCCACCAGCTATCCCCTGCGCTTGCGTCACTGAAGTTTTGTTACAGCAGCTTGACGATTTGTATCATACATGATGCAATTCAGCAGCATGTTTCAGCTGTTGGCCCCAACATACGGGTGTACCGCCATACCTCCGAGGTTCTATAGGTTCTATAGTCTGCCAGACCGAGAAGAGCTCATCAGGAATCGTGCAGCTATCATAGCTTGAACTTCAGCCCCTGATTGGAACGTCACGTCACAACGGTCATGCTGCGGCACTGCAGCAGGGTGCACTTGCATGATCTGGTAATTTGATGATGAACGTGATGATGCAGCAGGGTGCACCAAGCAGACAAGCATGCTCAGCTGCGGCAGCACAATACTCCACTCAGGCTGCACCGGCTGGGACAGCGTAAAGCCTAGTTCCCTGGGGTGCGTGTTGAGTGCTACATCGGGACGTGACAGATGTTTGTGCTGCCAGCTGCCTCTGCTAACTAGTATGAATGTCAGCGATTCACGCCAGCCCTGCTTGCTGCTGCAGCCAGCGCCTCCTGGCAGCCATGAACGCATCCAGGCTGCACCACAGCTGCTGCTGCTCATCCCGCACGCCCTCCGCCTGCTGCAGCACCTCCTCAAACTCCTGCTGCTGCAGCGCCAGCCCAGCATCAGCCAGCAGCTGCTGCAGCTCGTCTGGTGAGCGCAGCTCCAGCAGGTGCTCCTCCTTCACGCCCAGGTCCACGCACTTGGGCGGCGTCAGCAGCTGCCCAGCTGACGGCTCATTGCCGTAGTTCTTGGTGGACGCCACAGAGCGGCTCGGCGGCAGCGGGATGTCGTTTCGCACGCTGGGCACACCAAACGTCTGCAGGTGAGGCAGCAGCGCCAGCAAACTTGTGGACCACTGCAGCTTCACCACCAAGCAGCACTCGCATGGGTGTGCCATGCGCGGCCCCTCAGTTAACGTGAGCCGGCCTGAGGTTCCAGCACTACAGAAAGGCTATTGCCTGTGTACCTGTGCACATGCTGGCCACATGTGTGTCGTGCAAGGTGTGCTGCATGCCAGTGGGCTGCCCGCGTCAAGCCATCAGGCTCACCCTGCCTAATAATAATAATCAATCCTTGTAAGCCATACCTTTCGGCATCGGCAACCGCGCCTCACCCACTGGGGAGGCGGAAAGCAGACTGATTATTCTCTCTATTTTGTGTAAGGTAGACCACCCAGACCCTTACACCCCTTCCTAGGCAGCATGTGGGAATCACCCCATACGGTGGACTGCATACCTAGCAGGGCCGGTGTGTATATAGCCATCAATCGACGGAGTCCTGCGGAGAGTCGCGAGGACATTAGCAGCATCCTTCCTTCGGCTTTCGCCGACTGTATCCCTGAGTCCAGAGACATACTGCTTAGGCTCAGAATCGAACCTGCAACCTTTCGGCCACTGTTCGTCCGTCATCACCACTGCGCCACGCGTTTAACGCTCACCCTGCCTGAGCTGTCTGTGTTCCTCCAGCCCTCCCTGAGGCTCTTGCCCAGGTCAGGGTCGGGCGCCTGCTCCCCTGCACTGTAGTAGCCACGCATCAGCTCGCCTGCAGCACAGGCAACAGTACGGCAGACCACATGTGAGCGGTCTTACGCGAGTTGGCGCTGACCAAGCTACACCCACCTTCAAGGGCACGCAAGACAGCTTGTGCGGGGGTGGTGCTTGAAGCCAGCATCCAGCGCTGAACGCACCCGGTGCACCTGAGATGTGCACATAACTGCTCCGTGCCGCTGGTGTCCTACTTGCTGACAAGTTCAATGGTATTGTGACAACTGCCTTCGCACGTAACACGTGCATTCAGATGACCTCTGAAGGTGCTGCGACCCCCTCACCTACGCATGGCTCTGCCTCCCTTGCTCTGCACTTGCCAAACACGTGGTCTGGCGGCAGCCTGTTGGCTGCGCCCAGCAGCCGCGACTTGCCCAGCTCATCGCCCAGCGTGGCCTTGTGCCTGTCATACACGCTGGACACAACAGCGGCCTGCTTGGTGGCTGCTGACTCGTCCAGGTCAGGCTGCAAGATCTGCAGCAGCCAGTGCAGCATGACAGGTTCAGGCCATTTGGCGGCCGGCCGAGTTCTGTCAGCATGATGTGTATGGTTCACTGTAGTACAGTTGCAGGTGTTGGGTGCTGCAAATGGAGCTTATCAACTGCGGCGCTGGTTCACTCGATCGTCAGGCAAGCCACAGCAGCATGATCAGCGCTTCCCCCCTCACCTGCTTCATGCTGCTCTTCTGGCCCTTGCTGTCCACACGGCCAAACCTGTGCTGCTTGGGGTCGATCTTGGCCTTGGACCAGTCATAGTCGCGCTTGCGCTGCTCCCCTGCAGACACGCAGCAGGCATATGACCAGTCACACTTCAGCCAGCGACTGCTCACATCTCAGCTGCGTGCTGACACCGTGTTTATAGACACAGCAGGTGCGATGGAGGCATGTGGGCCTGCTCCATACATGTCCAGGCTCGATACCTTGCTAGCTGAGTATAGATGCTCAGTAGCTTCCCTGCTGCGCACCTGGTGCAAACGAGCCATGGCTGGACACGTACATGCTGTGCACAGGGGGGTTGTCCTCATCATCTGCTGCTTGCTGAGGGAAGATGATGGTGTGCGTGCTGTTCTGCGCTTCTTGCTCCTGTGTGAGCACAGCAGTGGCAGGTGATGGTCTTGATACCATCCTAGCAGCAATGTGCCATCTTACATGCTGTGGCATATCCCTGTACTGTGGATCAGCTGCTGATACTCTCTGCCGCTGCACTCTGGAACATCTAGCAGCTGTGTGCTGGCGCTAGTTTGCAGCTGCAGCGCCAAGTGCTAAGCCGGTCTGCAGTCCCACCTTGACATGCAGCGGCCGCCCAAAGGGCACCTCTGTGCCTAGCCCTGCTGGCATCTGGTAGCCTCTGCTGATGGTGTGGCCTAGCGGCTCCTTGTGAGTGCTGCACAAACGGCAGACATCACAGGCACACATATTCTTTACGCAGCTGGATGCTGGCGGGTGAGCACCACCATTCAATGCCTGCAGTTCACAAGCACATCTGCAGTTGCACGCGTTTGTCATGGCAGCAGCTGCTGCATCCGCTACCGCTGGTGCCATTTACAGGCACCATCAGATGCATGCTTATATTTTGTGCGCTTGACCCACCTCGCATACACCTGCTCCCTCTGCTGCAGCTGCCAGCGACCAACCTCGCTGCCTGGGTATGCTTCCAAGCACTCTGCTGCTGACTCCTGCCCGGCCCTGGTCGTACAGCCAAAGGGCCCATCCTTGACGATATCCCTTGCTGTGCCAAAGTGCCGCATGATGCTCCCTACAGACAGGCGCCAAGATAATCAGGTTGGATTGAGCTGTCGACGTGATGCTGGATTTTGAACACCTTGCTGCTGGAGAGTTGCAATTGCACGTGCCAGTAACATGACCCTGACATATGTTGCAGCGCATAACCAGAGGGTGTGTCCAAGAGGTATGTAAACACCACAGCTGAGCTGTAAGTATTGTGCCTCACTCTGCCTGGGCGCCAGCCCAGAACTGACAGCTGGGCTGCCTCACCTGCTGGCTGCCTGGCATAATGCTGAAATGGCTTTTGCACCTCGGGTGTAGGTGGCCGGTCCTGCCAGGTGAGCGCATCCTTTGCTGTCTCAACCACGCTGCTGGTGACCCCTGCAGGACATGTCGAGCATACACTGGCCGGGCCTGAGCTGTAGTGCATGCCGGCAGTGTGCATGCTGGCAGCAGCTGCGCGGGTGTGTAAGCTCAAGCAGCAAACATCACGGCCTTGGTCATCACCAACTTGCTAGCTGGTCCATCAGCGTGTAGTCCAGGCTGAAGTTTGCTGATGTTAGGTGACGTGTGCATGGCACATGCAGCGCGACGCACCTGCAGGCCTGAGCTGCTTCAGAGTCTCTGTGCTTTGGTATTCTGCCCTGCCCAAAGAGCTGTATAAGGATGAGCTGTACATTCTGAGCTTGTGTGGCTTGTCGCTGAAAGTATGACTTGACTCAAGTGATGCCCTGTTCTGTTGCACTGTTTTACTGCCTCTTCTCCGATGCAGCTTTGATTGCAGGACCAGCTCTGAGCTTCCTCAGCATCATCCTAGTGTATATTTTGTCCTACACCAGAAAGCCAGGTTTGCTACAGCAGAAAGCAAGCAAGCCCTTGCTTTCAGGTACTGCTCCAGGCTACTGCGGTTAGACACAATACGGTAGACAAACTACGACAAACACTCACTTAGGCACAATAATTTAGAATAATAATCCAGTGCTGCTGTGAACAGTGGAATACGCCCTGACAAGTGTCATGTTCTTTCGACGGAAAGGGTGCCGAGTGATGCGAAGGTGATCGCTTACAAGAACCACACTTTGAGTTGGTAGCACGTTGTTCGATGCTCGCTGTGTGAGAACTGAGCGACGCGTGAAGTTGCCATCAGGCACTGCTGATACTTGATCTGCTCGAGAGCGTGCTTTTGTTCCATTATCAAGCCTGATCGTGCCGTTGTATCCGTGACAGGGCGCTGAGCGCCCAAGGCTCGATCCATGGAGAGCAATCAGCTCGAGCAGCTGCTGCCCCCTCAGCCAGGGGCAGTGCCAGCAGACCAGGACATGCTAGGGGAGCAAAACGGTGCGGCTTCAACTAGTGGTGCGCTTGACGAACCGGAGCATGCAGCAGCACAACTAGGAGCAGCTGTCTCAGTGCTTGCTGAACGCTGCCACCACCCTGCAGGTGAACAGCAGCAGGCAGCCGCAGCAGCACCAGCAGAGCAGGCTGATGCACCCAAGCAGCGCAAGCACAAGTGGGGTCCCCCCGCAGCTGGCGACTGGGGTGATGAGCAGAAGAAGAAGAAGCGGCGCAGTAGATGGGAGACCAGCACGGAGCTGATCGTGCCGACTGCAAAGGCAGGCGCCATCATTATCCCAGGGCAGATCCCAAAGGAGATCACCATCAGCGGTGGCATCAAGGCAAGTTTGTTGTGATGGCGTCATGCACAGTAATGTTGATGGTATAACTAGCCCACGCAAGAGCTGCAGCAGAACATGCAGGACACAGGTCCCAGGCATGCAAACAGCACAGCAGCAGAGGCAGTGGTGCAACAAGACTTCCAAGTGGCATGCTCGCATAGTGCGTGGCGCATTGTCTGTCGACATGTGACATGTCCTGTGTTGAAGGCGCATCAGTAATCAGTGCTGTGTGTGATAGGGCTGCGGCGGATTGCCTCTCATGCTGGGTCGGAGAGCGATATGCTTGCATTGCTGTACCAAAGCAGGTCATGTTGCAGCAGCATGGATAGCTTGCAGCAGCAGCAAGTATGTGGCAACAGATCTGCTTGCATCCTTGCCAGCTACGCTGTGCATCCCAAGGCATCAGACATCAGCCGTGCCGCCAACAGAGCAACATCCTAGGCGGCAGTTTCCAGACTCCTGCTTGACCCCTTGCTGTGCTGGCTGTGGGCACCTGCTGTGCCGCACCCCGTGCAGGTGGTGCTGTCAAGCCCGGGTGCTGTCGCGCACTACAGCGACCCCAAGCTGCAGCGGCTGCACGAAAGCCTCAACGAGCTCAACCGCAAGCTCACAGCGGGCGAGCTGGACATCCCGCCAGAGCACGAGCGCAGCCCCAGCCCCGAGCCGATCTACGATGCAAACGGCGTGCGGCAGAACACGCGCGAAATCCGGTGCGTGAAGGTGGCTGCAGGCTGCCTGTGTTCGGTGGTGGACACTGCGATGGGGCAGCAGCGGCAGTGTGCTGTGGTGGTGTTGCAAGGTGCAGAAAATGGGATCAGCAAAAGCAGGGGGCAAGGGGTCGCGGTCTGCTGCAACAGCTGCTGGCGGTGCAAGCGACTGGCAGCTCTGGCAGGCGCAGCGATCACTTGAACAGCAGCTACTCACGAGTAGCCGTGAGCTAGGCGTTGCCCTCTTGTTTAGGCCGGCATACAGAGCAGCTGCTGTATGTCACGAGCGCTCGCTGGCGCTGCCTCTCCTGCCTGCGTCACCTGCCCACACACAGGCCTGTACCTGATCACGCTGCTGTAGATGTTGATAGCGTGAAGCTGATGTACAAGCGCAACCACATGTTTTGTTGTTGTTGCATGGTGCACTTACACTGCCTCCCTTCCCTGTGTCACTGTTTACGGATTCCCTCACCTGCAGTGCTCGCGACAAGCTGATGGACAAGCGCAACCGCGTGATCGAGGAGGTGCTGAAGCACGACCCGGAGTACAAGCCGCCGGCAGACTACAAGCCGCGCAAGTTCAGCAACAAGATCTACATCCCCATCAACGAGTACCCGGGCTACAACTTCATAGGTGCGGCGCGCACGTGCTGCCGTGCTGCATAGCAGCGCATGCATTGGTTCTGCAGCAGTGCCTGCTATGTGAAGTTGCAGGGTTGCTGCCTTGGAGCGGATGTATGCAAGCAAATGCGTGCGCAACTCACAGCTGGTTGTACTTGCATTCCTTGCAGGCCTGATCATCGGCCCGCGCGGTAACACGCAGAAGCGCATGCAGCGCGAGACCAACTGCAAGATTGCGATCCGCGGTCGCGGCAGCTTGAAGGAGGGTATCAGCAAGGACCCCAAGTACGACTACGGCGAGGACGAGGAGCTGCACGTGCTCATCACGGGGGAGACGCAGGACGACGTGAGCAGTGCAGGGTGTTATATGTACTGTTTTGGGTGTCCAATTTACTGTTGCGATATGTTTGGGTGTCTTGTAAACCCTGGGTGTTGTATGCATGCCAGGATGCAGGCAGTGCTGCTGTTGGTATGAGCAGATATGCTCGCGCTGCATGCACCAGCACGGTGGCACTGAAGCACAGCCGTTTTTAAAAATGCAAAGTCCGGTCGTGCTCAGGTGTTGTTTCGTTGCTGCGCTGCAGGTTGACCGCGCCAGCTCCATGGTGGAGAAGCTGTGCACGCCCAGCGACGACGAGCACAACGAGCACAAGCGGCTGCAGCTGCGCGAGCTGGCCGCGCTCAACGGCACGCTCAAGGACATCAGCGCGTGCTTCGTGTGCGGTGACGAGGGCCATGACGCAGAGCACTGCCCGAAGAAGGTGCGCGCTGAAGCAGCAGCAGCAGCAGTGCTAGGGCATCGTTCGCTGGCAGCATTCCATGCCTTGCGCGTGTGGCGCCAGCGGCCTATGTCAGTAGCTGACCCCCCATGCAATTCAGTTAAAGGCTTCGGTGGTCTATGTTCTGCACCCAAGTCGGTGTACATTGGGACATCTGCTCTATAGCACGATAGGTGGCGCTGTTGCACGTTACGGTGATGCCTATGCTGCTTCATACTACTTGCAACATATCTGCTTGCAGGCACTGGAGGTGTACCGCCTGCCTGAGCAGATGCTGGGCAAGGTGCAGGAGCAGTACGAGCGTGACGTGGCGCGCGTGCACGGGGGGCCTCTGGCCTCCAGCGAAGCTGAGTACAAGAGCTTCCTGGCAGAGCTGGGGGGAGGGCCGCCACCTGAGCTCATGGGGCTCGACCCTGCTACAGGTAGGCGATGTTGCTTGTAGACATGTGTAGAGTTGTGTAAGACGGAGTTACGGATTGCATGTGCTGCGTGGAAGCACCACGCGTCATAGCAACAGTGGCTGATCAGGCTCACTTGCTGCCACTCTTAGGCCTAGACAGCCTGCTGCAAGTGGGGTGGGGCTGCTAGCACAGTGCCGGGGTTCGAGATTGGGGCTGGTGGTGATCACCGGTCTGGAGCTGCTCGCACTGGACCTGCAAGCAGAGAATGTGCGGCTTGTTGCGGTGCAATACTGAGAACGGACAGCTACAATGTTGCTCATCTTTGCATGTCACATTCTGCATCTTGGTGGGTACACACACCGCAACCTCATGGCGCACTCAATCGATTTTGTTGCACGCCTGCAGGCCAGCCGCACAAGCAGCAGCTGCCGGATGAGTGCAAGCTGTACGTGGGCAACCTGCCGCCCGCGTATGACAGCGCCATGCTGCGGCAGCTGTTTGAGCCGCATGCACGCGTGGTGCACTCTGCCGTCATCACGGAGCCGGGCACTGGCATTAGCAGGGGCTTTGGCTTCATCCACATCCCTGATGCAGCACAGGTGGGCGGCAGCAGCAGCGATTGCTGTGTTGTGGCGCACCGTGTTGGGGCTATTGGTTCAGTTGCGGTTCGTCCATGACTGCTATGCAGCGCAGGCAAGCTGCACCAGCAGGGATGGGCCACTGCTGTAGGTATTCTGTAGTTGCGCCTTGACATGCACAGCCGGGTCAGGCAGACAGAACAAGAGCAGTCCTGTGTGCAAACACGCATGTAGTTCATTGGTGATAGTGTCGGCAAAGAATAATTACCTGGCTGTGCCACACTTGTCGGCGTCAGCTGGCTGTGTGTGCTACCTCGTGCGCGGCTAGGCAGTCTCTTTGCAACATCAGCTCAGGGCTAGTCAGGTGGCCACGGACCCTGCTGGAGGTCGGGGCACTGTTACTGCCCTGGCACATGTGCAGCAAGCACTGCATGCACTGTATGTGTTCGTGCGTGTGTTGGTGGATGCATGTGGAGGGCATGCTGGCTTGTGCGTATTCAACAGACACCAACATGCGCTGCTGCTTGTGTTGCGTCTCCTGTCACAGGCCAAGGCCACGCGTGACCAAATGGACGGCACGGTGGTTGACGGCCGGGCGCTTGTGGTGCGCCTGCGCAGCGAACGCGGGCAGCAGACTGAGCGCAGGGAGCGCCCCCCACCTGCTGAGGATGACAGCAAGCTGTACGTGGCCGGGCTGACCAAGACGGTGCAGGAGCATGCACTGCGGGAGCTGTTTGGCAAGTGAGTCAAGGGTTATGTGCAGATATGCGCGACAGTTGTTCAGTGCAGGCTGTTAGTGTCCATCGTTCGCGTTGCACACCAGACTGCCAGTGGTTTGAAGGGCAGTTCTGTTTCCAAGCTCTGATGGAGAGCTGCATGCTGTTATTGGTTCGTACGATACCCAGCCCAGCTGATGCCATGCTGAGCTGTGCTGTTGTTGCTAATGCTGCGCAGATTTGGCCCCGTCACTGAGGTGCGCATCGTCACAGACAGGGAGACCAACATGTGCAAGGGCTACGCCTTCATTGGCTTCGCCCACAAGCAGATCGCCATGGCAGCGCTTGACGGTGAGCGCTGGCTTGTCTAATCCTGGGCGTGGCTCCAATGAGCTGTGATGCCGTGCCATGCTGCTTTTTTGGACTGTCTGGCACACGTGGATGGCGGTTGATGACATCAGTGTAGGACAGTTTGTCATCCGCGTGTACTGCTTGCCTGTCTTGCTGTGCTGGCCTCTGCCTGCAAGTGCCGTGTCTTTTGATGCCGCTGTACATATCTGGCCTTTCTACTGGCTGTTGGGTGATGTTTTCACCAACCCCATACAAACACCCAACACCCGCACCGCTGCATTGCGTTGCAACAGGCATGGATGGCTACAAGATGGACGGCAAGTCGCTGGTGGTGCGCATCGCGGGGCAGAAGGGGGACAACAGGGGGCCGCGCAGCAGCTACGGGGGCCGCGACAGCCATGGAGATGGGCACGGCGACGACAGGATCGGCGCGCTGCGAGGCCCACACGGCACAATGCACGCCGGCGGCCCCGGCGCACCGCCACCTCCGCCAGGTGGGTGGCTGTGCCGTGCTCTGTTTCGTAGATGGGCGATTGCGTTTGTCTTGGTTGCTGCAATGGTTGCTTACGTTGCAACGAGAGGTTGCTGCTGTACAAGCGCATCTGGAAAGGTTGGGTAGGCTGCAAGCAGGTCACCCAGCGCAGCCATGGCAGTGATGTGGCCCAGTGTTACATTGTCCACACACGCCGACAAGTGCAGCTGTTGCACTCAGCAAGGACTTGGTTGCAACCTCAGCAGTACTGCCAGCAGATGTTCATCATGCAGCCCTTTGTGCTGGCCTCAGACAGTTCAGTCTTCTGCTCCCATGGCTGGCAAAGAATAATTTCCTGGCTGTGCCACACGGGTCGGCGTCAGCTGGCTGTGTGTGCTACCTCGTGCGCGGCTAGGCAGTCTCTTTGCAACATCAGCTCAGGGCTAGTCAGGTGGCCGCGGACCCTGCTGGAGGTCGGGACACTGTTACTGCCCTGGCACATGTGCAGCAAGCACTGCATGCACTGTGGTCATCCCCTTCCCAGCAACCTCATGCGGTGTCCAAGTTGTCACCCATATGTTATTGTGGTGCTGCGCATTGATGTGTGTGCTAGGACGTGTGTGCTGAGGTCACTGAATGGCGCCATCTGCGCAGCACAACCAACACATTCTTCGCACCCAGCAGACAGTTGACCATGGGCCTAAGCATTCTCTTGAAGCGAGCCGCTGAAAATATGCACCTCCCTGTGGCACAGTAGAGCTGCTGGCCTCACACAATGCTGCACACACATGGCTGCACGTTGCAGGTATTGCGCCGCTGGTGCATGGCGCGCCACCGCCGGGTGCACCGCCAGGCTACGGGCCACCCCCGCCTGGCTATGCAGCCTACCCTCCGCAGCAGTACGGCGCACCACCACCCTACGGGGCACCGCCACCGTTTGATCCATATGGTAAGCAAGCAGTGCATGTGTTGTGGCATCAGGGGCCTACAGCAACCAGCGCAGCTCGCACGCCCAGCAGCTGGGTGCTGTGAGTCTGCAGTGCCTGGGGGACCTGTGCATCGACATGTTCTGTTGCTCATTTGAGTTTGCCTTGCAGTTCTTTGATAGTTGTCATTGAACACTAGGGGTGCTGTTGTAGGGTCTGCTTTGTATCCTTGCTGCAATGTACAGCGCTTCTGTTGCCAACCCACTACATGTTCTCTTGTTTGTGCCTTGCAGGTGCGCCTCCTGGGTATGGTGCTCCACCGCCGGGCTACGCGCAGCCGCCAGCGTACGGGGCGCCCCCGCCTGGCGCCTACCCGTACGGTGCTCCACCCCCAGGCTACGCCGACCCATACGGTGAGCAATGGAGCTTCTTCTTGCCAAGCTGCCAATTCCAACTGCTTGCCAGCTGCTGGATTGCCTGTGTGCCTGCATATGCAGCGGTATTTTGAAGCATCACTGCCGTGCCGCATCCCGTGCTGGTTTGCACGTACGCTGTGAAACCCGTCTTGACCGATTCCCATTGCCGGTGCTACTCAAATACGTGCACAGGTGCACCACCTGCTGCGCCCTACCCCTACGGGGCGCCCCCAGGTGCACCCCCAGCGCATCCCCCAGGCAGCTACCCATACGGCGCACCCCCTGCAGCGCCACCCCCGCTGCCCCCAGGAGCACCCCCTCCGCTGCCTCCTGGGGCACCGCCGCCGCTGCCTGGGGACCCAGCTGCGGCAGCGGCAGCAGCAGCGGCGGCAGCAGCAGCAGCATGGGGGCAGCCGGCCCCTCAGCCGCAGCAGCCTGCTGCTGCTCCTAGTGCGCAGAGTGAATATGACAAGTTCATGCAGGATCTGCAGCGGATGAACCAGTGATAGCAGCAGTGGCAGCAGCGATCCCAGGCTGCTGATTGTGCTTGGGTGTGATGCGTTGGTTGGCAAGCGCACAGCAAGGTTGTTGAATGTGAGTTTTGTTCATTTTGCAGACGCGTGAGGCGCGTTGTTCGCACTGTGTTGACGCTGACGTCGTTGCCTTGCTTGGTGCCAGTTGGTTGTTGCTGCGCTGCTTGCTCAACAGCAGCGGCAGCAGCAGGCATGCAGGTGCAATTGTACAGTTCAGCCCACGATGTTGTTGGCGGCATGCAAGGGTAGCTTCAGGCCGCTGCAGGCCGCTTGCGATCATCAGCAACCCTGCTTGGGTGCAGCACCCGTGCGTTTCGGCACATCTATGTGCTGCTCTGCACAACCTGCTGCGATTTGTGAGCAGGCTTGCCAGAAACGCGCGTTGGTACACTCGCGTTCAGCGTGCAGTGTGTCCGTCGGTGATGACGTTACAGGTGTTACTGGCCCTAGGGTTCTCCTGTGGTCTGGCACCCGGTCTGGCAAGCGTCTTGTGAGGTGTTGTTGGAAGTGCAGCATGATGTGCATCTTGTTGGTTCCAATCGTATGGTGTGTAGCTGCTCTTTTGGCTGCTCCCTTCCTCTCCTGCTCTTCTAGAACAGCACGTGGTAAATTCAGACAGCAGTGGCACTGGCACAACTCTGAACATCTTACTCTTATCACTTGATTGCTAAACGAGCCGTGAAACAAGCGAGATCGACGCCATGCTCGCAGCCCGCCAAACCTACCTAGGTGAGGCCCGTTGCAATTTGCATACGGAACGGCCTCGGATCTAGCGCTGGCTGCGAAGCAGCGTTGAAAACGCTGTTCTTATCAGTTATATGTGCGGTTGTCAGCAAGCTCATGCATACGCGGAGTTGCTGCTGCAGCGGGTGTCAGCGCCTGGTGTTGCTGCTGCATGCATAGCAGGAGCACGTGCTTACCCCTTTTCCTCGCTAAACCTTTGATTGCAGGTGTAGTATGCACCAAGCCTGCTATCAGCAGGTGCAGCAGCCTGCTGCCATGCCGCCGCAGCAGGTGCAGCAGCAGCAGACGCAGCTTGCAGGTTGCTGCTGTCTTCAGCTCCAGCACCAGCAATCCAGCGTTCACATTTGGCAAGGTTGACTCTGCACTAGCTGAGTCGCGGCGAGGGGGCCAGCCCATGACCATGGATGGTACAGTCAACAAGGCAGGCCTGCTGCTGGGCTGCTCCATCCTGACCGCTGCATACACTTGGTGAGACAGCACACTGCTGTACACTTGCAACAGCAGCAGTAGCACCTTGATGCGGCTGTGTGTGGTTGCAACCGCAGTGGTTTTGATCAGTGCCATGCGTGCAGGTGCCATGTGTTTTCCATGTGTACATACGCGGGTGGGCTCTGCAGTACATGCGCACACACATGTCGCAGTATACATGCTGTTTTCTGCTGAGAACCTTGATGGTGCTGCTGCTGCTGCTGCTGCTGCAGGATGCAGATATTCTCTGGCAATGGAGCTGCAGCAATGGCAGCTCTGAATGTGGCCAAGGTATCTGGCATGGTTGGCATGGCAGCAGCAGTCACTTCTATGTTCAAGCCGCAGTGGAGCCAGGTGGGTCTGGTTTTGTATGGGTAGCAGCAGCTGCGGGGTCAGTGATGGCTGTTGTTGGCAGCAGCAACAGCAGCAGCAGCAGCATGACTGTGTGTTGTTGTGCGCGCCCTACAATCAATGCTGGCAGTTCTGTAGAGGTGTCAGGACGCGTCAACAGCAGAGCAGGCTGCAGCAGCTTGTTCCATGTCAGCCATTAAGCATGTCAACCAGCTGACCTCTCTTTTGCGCTGCTACAGTGGTTGCTGACATCCGCTTGCTGTGCCTGCAGTACACTGCGCCTGTGTATGCGCTGTGCAAGGGTGTGGCTCTGGCTGGCATGTCAGGTGCGACACTGATCAGCAGCAGGGGCAGCAGCACCAGCATCAGCAGGGGCAGAAGTAACTCAACAGCAGCAGCAACAGCATTTGCATAGCAGCATTACCAGCAGCCCCTTCCATTCTGCATGTACGCATGCATGCTCCTACCGGCAGCCGTTCACATCCAACTGCTTGCTGCCCCCTGTTCCTTCCTGCTGGACAGCTGATCACCAGCTGCTCTCACGCTGGCGAGCTGTGTTGGCCGCAACTCTTGACCGTGTGTATGTCCTGCTTCTCTGATGTTTGGTTCCTCACTGCCTGCTGCTTGTCACTGCCTGCTTGTGCTGTGCTGCTGCAGCCGTGTTGGAGATGATGTACCCCGGCATTGCCATGAACGCAGTGCTGCTCACATTCAGCACAGCAGCAAGCCTGTGAGTAGCTGACGGCTTAGTGTGTGGCAGCTACGCGAGTGACATTGGATCACGCCAGCACAGCAGCTAGCAGGCAAACGAGGGCAGCAGCAGCAGCAGCAGCCGTCAACAACAGCCTGTCAAGGGGTCGCAAGCACGCTCCGTTGCTCTTTGATCAGCAATGCTGAGCAGGCAGTCTGCAGCAGCAACGATGCTGGCAGCTGTGCGTGACCTGAGGGCAAGTCAGCTGTGGCAGTACATTGTGTGCACAGTTCTGCAGGCGGCTGCACTCATTCTGACGTGGTACGCTCCATTGCTGTGGCCCGCTGCAGGTTTGTTGCGCTGAAAACTCGCATCATCACCATCACCGACAGGTTTGCAGACACAGTGCGCGCAGTGACAGGTGAGCCGGGCAGCATCAGCATCAGCAGCAGCATGCTGGCTGTGGCAAGTTTCTCGTAGCGCCTGGCAGCATCTGATGTCTTGATGAACTGTTGGCAGCAGCACAGTTACTGTTGGCTGTTGTGCGGCGCCTATTTATGCGCCTGCAGCATCAAGGCACGCGACTGGTTATTGACTGCAGATTGCAGTTTGGCTGTCAGCATGACGTGGTGCGCTGCTGCTGCTGCTGTGCGCAGGCGGCTACTTTGTTGCCATCATGCTGGTGTTCCTGGGCAGCCTGGTGGGGCTCAAGCTGCCCGGCCTGTTCAGCGGAGGCCCGCTGTCCATCTGCGTGCACATGGTGGCAGCAGGCCTGGCTGCAGCAAACCTGCTGGTGCGTGGACCGGCTGTAACTTTGACTAGCCTGTGCGGCTGAACATGCATTGGTGTGCATGTTGAGCAGCTAGTGTGTGCCAGTTTGATTGCGCTGGCGGTTGCTGGCAGTGCTTGCGTGTCTGCCACATGCATGTTAGCAATGAGCATTTAGATCTTTGGAACTGGTGCACAACAGCCAACCTGGTCAACGCCCCATGCTCGAAGCCTGAACAAACTGTCACAACAACAATCATGTCCCTGACAGGCCTTTTTTCTGACCTGCGCTGCCTGTTTGTGGTGCTGCTGCGCCGCCTGCGTCACCCCTCGTTGCTGCTGGCAGCTGGACTTTGACATGATTGAGCGCATGCAGTACCAGCGGCTGCCCAAGTGGATGGAGTGGTACGGCGCGCAGAGCCTGATGCTGACGCTGGTCTGGATGTACACGGAGGTGCTGCAGCTGCTGTGGATGTTCGCGGGAGGCCGCAGGGACGACTGAGCGGTGGGGCGCGTGCAGTAGGGCATTGTAGAGCAGAGTTGCTGGGTTATAAGAGTGCACAGCAGGGGTGTGGGTGTTGCAACTGGATGCTGTATCCAGCCAATACACACAAACACAGAGAGTAGACGACGTCTAGGTATGGTGAGCAGGTGGCAGAGTGACAGAGAGCCGAGGGAGAGCGTGCTTGTGCTGAGGGATGGTGAGGCGAGAGCTGTACATCACTGCGACTTGTGCTACGGCACCATAGGGGTTGTGGCCATGTGGGTGTGTGGTCTGTTGATGCAGATGACACGCGCATGGCGCGCTGTGAGCATGTTTTCAATGTTCAGCCGTGTATTACTGCTGAACTTGCAGCATCAGTGCATGTCATGTCCTGTTGTTGCGGCACAGATGCACTTGCTGCATCGTCAGGCTGTTCAAACTTGCCGGTGAGTGAAGTGTTGGCCAGATGTAGGCTGGTTGCGCTCGCCCGCTACCACAGCGGTGCTGATATGAGTGTGCCCAATTGTGTTGCGCTTCCTCTGTGTGTGCAGCATGGGTGCATATGGGTGCATATGCACTGGCATGTGCATATGCACTGGCATGCGTGCCAGTCAGGTGACCTAGTCACCACCGCGGGTAGTGTGGACACGGCTCCTGTTGTGCACTGTTGCTTGCCGAAACGCAAGATATCGCAATGAACACGCCTGCAATAAGTCACCAACGCGTGCAAAAGTATCTGTGCGGCGGTTGATGCGACTCGAAGTGTCTCATCAGGCCTCATACTTGGCCGTGCAAGAATGATTACGTATGATATTACGGCTGGTTATCATGTTTTCGTTGTGAAGTGAATTAGGAAAGTGCCCAAGGTAAACTTAACCCCATTGAACCCTGCCCTTCCCAGATCAAGCTAAGATAGGTAGCCTTCGTCCCGCTGTTGCGCCTGCTGCGTAAGTTCCAAGTCTACCTTCACGACTTGGTGCCGTTGCCACTGCACTCCACCCAAGCAGCCCACCATGATGCTCACTGGCAAGTCAGCTCCCTCTGTGCAGGGAGCACGCATTGGCAGCTCCGCGCGTCCTGCGCGGTAAGATCTTGTTGCTGAATAGCAATGTAGTGACGATCTGGCAGGCCGTGGCTTACCCGGCTTTGGTCTTTCTGTGCAGTGCCATTCGCCTCGCAGTGCGTGCAGAGGATGCTTCAGCAGCCACAAAGGCAAGATTTTACATACATGCTATACAATTGAACAAATGTTTGCTGCTGCGGAAGCGCTCTGTGATGCGGCAGGCGTTTGCTTCTCGGGTTGTAGTAGTGCTGCTGGCCATGCAAGCTCCTGTCAACATATCGCTGCTCTTGTTCTTCTGCAGGAGCGCAAG
Source organism: Tetradesmus lagerheimii (assembly GCA_902809745.2). Taxonomy (NCBI): domain Eukaryota; kingdom Viridiplantae; phylum Chlorophyta; class Chlorophyceae; order Sphaeropleales; family Scenedesmaceae; genus Tetradesmus; species Tetradesmus lagerheimii. The sequence continues at coordinate 71,098 of CADDIJ020002473.1, read as the reverse complement.
GCAGGTCCCCTGCAGAAGGGTGGAACTCTGAGCGGTGCAGCAGCTGCTGGCAAGGTGTGCATTGTTGCTGGTGCTGCATCGGACGTTGCAGCAGCCATAGGCTGCCTACAGCAGCAGGGCACAGCCCATGTTGTAAGAGCATAGCTTCAGCAGTCGCAGCAGTCAGCAAGTACGCTGCAAGAATCTAAGTTTCAGGCTCGCTGCAGAACAGAGTGCGCCACAGGTTTTGCAACAATGCTTATGCACGGACGCTGCTCGTCAGCCTGGCAGCAGCACTTCTGAGCTGGTAATGCACCATGTGCCAAACAATGAACAGCAAGTCGCATGACAATGGGTTCCAGACATCTGTATATCACCATCATAGTCTGGCCTTTAGGGGGTGCCTACATTGAGAAGCATGGTTGCAGCTTGTGGGCTCAGCCACTATGCACAGGCTTGTCATCAAGAGCAATTTGTTGAGCCAGTCACAACTTCTCTTGCAGGCACTGCCTGTGCATCTTACATGTACTGCTCTGGCCGAGTGCAGTGTATCATATGCATCTGTTCTTCATCTTACCAGCCTTCTGCCTGCCCTCCCTCCTTGCGTGCCCTGCTGAAACAACCAAAACGACGGCAACCATCCCTGCAGGATGCCTCTGCCAAGGCAGTGCAGGCCTTCACTGGCGTGTCAGCCACCGGCAACTACCTGCAGCTGCGTGACGGCCGCTTCCTGGATGACCGCTGGGTGGGCGGCCGCTGGGACCTGAGCAAGTTCGCCGCCGCCAACGGCGAGACCGACTGGGACGCAGTGAGTGGCCGCGCTGCCTGGCTGGCGCGTGCATTGCCTTCTGTGCATTGGGTTGTCCTGCCATGATTGACGGGATGAGAGAAGTTCCAAGCTTAAAGCGTTACAACTGCGTGTGTGAGCGTAATTGTATGTGCCGTGCCTGTCTCCTCTGCTGCTGACCTTCTGCCGGTGCCTGCCTGGCGTGTTGTTGTGACCCTCCAGGTGATTGACGCAGAGATGGCTCGCCGCCGCCTGCTTGAGGAGAGCCCCATCCCCTCCACCAACGAGGAGCCGGTGCTGTTTGACACCAGCGAGATCCCCTGGTGGGCCTGGGTGCGCCGCTTCCACCTGCCAGAGGTGAGCGCGCAAGCGGCCCAGGAGGTGTTGTTACATGAGGCGCATTGTGCTTTCATACCACTGTATTAAATGTAGCACTCCACTGTTTGCAATGGGTACTGGTGTGAACGCAATCTCGGATGCTGCTTAGTGCTGATCTGCAGCTCTTTATAAAGCTTTCCCCTAGCGGTTTCAGTGCATTCTGTGCACAAGCCACAATCAAGGTCAAGGCAGGAACTTGCAGAGGTTGACGTGTCGCTGCTACTCCTTGCGCGGTGCTGACTCTCCTGTAACAACACCATCTGCTGCTGCTGCTGCTGCTGCCACTTGCTGCTGCTGCTGCGTCCAGGCTGAGAAGCTGAACGGGCGTGCCTGCATGGTGGGCTACTTCCTGGCGCTGGTTGTCGACCAGCTGACCGGCTACGGGCTGGTGGACCAGCAGGAGAGCTTCCTGGGCAAGCTGCTGCTACACATCACCGTGTTTGGTGTGCTGCTGGTGCGCTCAACAGCAGACCTGGACAAGTACAAGAACCTGCTGGACGAGGCCACCTTCTACGGTGAGAGTCACTGCATGTGTTTGCACATGGACATGTTGCTTCGAACATGGCTTGTTTCAAGATGACATGGTGTTGTATGGTGTGAGGCCATGTGGGGTGCACACAATCGCATAAGATGTGTGGGAAGGGGCACCTGATGTGCAACAGCAGTAAACCACTTGGCAGGCACAATGCAGTTGTTGTGGCAGGAGGGGGGTCTGTGTTGCCTGCTTTGTCTTCTTGCTAGGTTGGAGTGCTGCAATGAAGTACAATGCAAACTGCAGCGTGCACCAGCAGAGCCCACTCTTTCAAAATCCAGCATCCCAGCACCTGTGCTCACCAGCAGCTTATTGTGTACACCTGCTTTTGCTCACATACTCTCTGCTGCTGCTGCTGTGCTGCTGTGTGTGTTGTTTGTGAGTGCAGACAAGCAGTGGCAGGCAACATGGGCAGGCGTGCCCCGCCCCAGCGAAACTGAGCAGTAATGCAGCCTAGTCAGCACTGGCAGTGTTCGTTACATGTCTCTGTTTCGGTCTTTGTTTGTTGTCGCATGAATTGCATGGTTGATGCTGTGCGGTGTGTCTGATGCAGGAGTAAGTGCAGCGTGCATCAGCTAGATTCAGCAGATGCATCTGTGTACATGCTGGGTTAACTCTCCCTTGCTTTTAGCAGCTTTTCAGTCTGACAAGGTCAACCAGTGTCGACCTACATCAGCAGCTGCTGCAGCATATGGGCAGGAGGCAGCAGCAGGAGGCGCGTTTCAGTTACAATCGGGCTAGGGTTGGTTAGCAGACAGGGTTTCGGGGTTTGCGTAGGGTTGCAGGGCGGGCAGGGATGTGAGGCGAGCGGCAGGATTACAGCAGCGTAGGCGCATGTCTTGACTTTTCACCGTCATCACACCAACAGCGCATGATGGTGCACAACACCGGACCAGCAGCCCCGCATTGAAGGGCTCGCTGCACGCCAGTTGACTCTGTCTATTTGTCATTCCAAGTGTGACCAATGCTGGTGCTGGGTGGGCTGGTGTAACCAACGAGTGTGCTGCTTGATCACTGGCCTCTGTTTCACGTGGCTTATGCACCCCAGGCACACAACAGCTGTGTCTGAATCTATTCTTCGGCATACGTTATAAATCGCCAGGATGGCAAAGCATACTATGGGCCGGGCCGCCAGCTCCTGTCACGAAAAGTTCCTGCTCAGCAACACCGGATGTTCAATGATGACGAATCTTGTACATGTCCATCCGTGACGGCTGATAAGCTTGCTTGCAGGCAACCGTGTCAGACACACGCTCAGTTACGTTGTGTGAACACAGTTCAACGGCAAACTTTGGTAGTACTACTGCAACTCAACGCAGGTGTTCAACGACAGCGCATATCATCCTGCTCCAGTGCATTTCACAAGCCGCATATGCATGGCCGCATGGCCGCAGCAACTGCCACAATCGCTGCTATTCAGCATAAAAATCATCAATCCAAGAACTTGGGGTTGACCAGCTTAACCATGTCAGCAGGCTGCACAGGTTCAGCAGGTCTGACCAAAAATGCAGCTCTGTGCATTGCCAGGGCAGCTTGCTGACGCGCAGCATTGCCTTAAGGCTTTCAAATACCTCCATGTAGGGCATGGAGCTCACCAACCTGGTCAGCTTGACGCCGTACATTACAGGATCTGAAAAGGCGATGTCACTATCAGCAAGCTGCCCTGGCAATGCACGGCAGCTGCGGCTACAACAAGCTGCTGCATCTCTCCACTGCACTGACATGGCAGTATCTCAGGCCATTGCACATGTGGCTTCATCAGAGGGCGATGGAGTATTACTTTAGGGTCCAGCGTATGCAGAATTCGCGTTTGCCACGTCAGGTTTTCTCAGCTGAGTGGAAGCGCCCTAGTGGTGCTGTTGCGGTGACACCTTGGCATAAGTATGTGCAGAGTTTGCTTTGCAAGTATGGTGTGGATGTTGAGGCGGCGGCTGATCGAGCTAATGCGTGCAAGAATCACATCAACCGTCAGGTCAGGAAGCTGCATGCAGACACAATTGTTTGTGAATCACTGCAGCACTCTACTTTGAGCCGTTACATCACGCATGTGCACCCTACACATGCTGATGCCATGCGTTTTAAAAGGGCTAGGCCCTTTTTGTGTTCTGGTGCGCCAACGCGTGGTATTGAGTTGCTGATGCGTGTTCGAATGGGCTGTCTTTGCGTGCATGAGCGTACCAGTCGTTATGGCGGCAGCAGAGCTGATTCTAACACAGCATGTCCTGCTTGTGGTCAGGGTGTTGAGTCTTTGTCACATCTGATGTTTGATTGTCCCGCTACTTCTGCTCAGAGGGATACTATGCTTGATGAAATTCGGTCTGTTTTGCATGATGTTGCTGGCGGCGCTGAAAAATTGCGCAATGTGTTGTCGTTGACTGATGCATCCACTAAGTTGTTGCGTTTTGTTTCTGATGATATTTGGGGTAGTAGGGGGGTGTGCCGAGTGATACCTAGGAGCATTGCTGAGTATCTTGTCCAAGCTTGGGATGTGCGTAATAATTGCAAACACAATGGAGCAGTGCTCCCTCTTTCTTCCGCTCCTGAGGGGCGCGGGGCCGATGGCGTTGATGCTATGGCTTAATGGGTAACATGATGATGATGATGATGATGATGATGATGATGGCAGTATCTCAGGCAGCCTGCAATGAAAGCGCTACACGGCTGCCACTCCTGTAACCTGCCTGCTGAGAGCCGACAAGCTGCTAGTGCCGTCGACATCGTACGTGCAGTGTTTCCTCACAAGCAACATGTAGCCACAGTGCATGTACATGCATAGCGTGTGCCAGCTGCAATGCACCCCTGGATGATCAGGCGGTGCCAGCTTAGCAGCATGCATGCAGCACTACCACCTACTACACATGAAGCAAGCAACTGTGTCTACACACAACACACGCACGCCGCATGGCATGCTTCAGCGCAACCTTGCATGCAGGGGTAGGGTGTTTCTGCATGCCATGCCATGCCAAGAGTCTTTCTGCTAGAGTGCTGCTACATTTCAAAGCTAAAGCCAAAGGCGCGGCAGGCTGCACGCCCCTTGGTGCAGGGGTGCCACTCACAAGTTCTCCTGCTGTGCAGCAGGCCACCAGCCACCGGCAGACTAACTCTTTGTTGGAGACAGTTGTACATAGCAGGCGCTGCCAATGTGGGTTGTGGCTACCTACACAGATGCTACAGGTGCCAAAGCAGCACCACAAACTTGCACCATCGTTTGGTCAACCTGACTGAACCACCCTCAACAAGATGCAAACAGGGCAGCATGCGCCTTAGCCCACTACCAGCCGACACCTGGCCGGAAGTACTGGCTTACAACATGCACAGCACCCGCAGTACCAGCTATGTATGTTCATGTTGTTATTGTGTTATCAGCCGTACAACGTATGCAGCATGCTGCCACGCGGGCTGCAACGCCTTCAATGTCAGTGCTTTTGCGCACATCGCTTTGCGCACATGCAACCGATGCCGAAACATGTACAGGCCGCATATGCAGCAGCGCGGCAAAGGGCCTGTAGCCCCAAGCACACTGCGATTGTGTTCATCTAACATTTTGCTGCGCAAGCTTACACGACCCATGCCGCCAATCATAGCTGCCCACTCCAGCAGGCACTAACACTATGCTGCCACCACTGCACCGCTTGCACAAGCAGTATACACATGCTTTATGCAACCGCACTTGTGCCATTATCTGCGCAGCAGTATGCATGCAGCCACACACATATAACCAGCGTGGTGTGGAACACCAGTGACAGCGAATTCGAACCAACTGCGTTCGCACCTGCAACACCCAACCACAGACTCCATATGCGTTCTACTATACAACTTCGTAGTGGTCAGCTGGCAAGTCAACCACCTCATGCACTACTGCACGCACCACCGCCACGCGTGCGCCTCACTTGAACAGCGCAAGCAGCCCCCACAGCAGCCCCACCATAATCAGCACATCCAAAAACAGGATCGGTGCAGCCAGCGGCACCTTCCATGCTGGTACCATGCCCTTGACAAGCATGTCGCGCGCCATATCCAGCACGGACTGCTGCAGGCTGATGTACTGCGTGAGGCCCAGCTCCTTCGCCGCCTTGTCTACACACACCAACGGCTTCTTGCGGAACGTTGCACGCGAGATGTTGGTGGGCAGGCCCATCATGGGGCCAAACACGATCAGCGACAGCAGCGGCGGCTTCAGCACAGGCAGCCAGCGCTTGGGGTAGGCCTTGGCCAGGATCTTGGCGGCTGTCGGCAGCACATACGTCGACTCAGAATTCAGTAGGTAGCGGCCAGACGCACTGGGTGTAACCGCAGCCAGGCAGTGTGCGAGTGCCACATCCCGTACGTCCACCACGCCCACACCAAGAGGTGGGCTCCACGGCCAGAATGCACCGCTCAACAGGTCGATCATCTGCCCAACAGACTCGCCATCAGTGCGGCTGCCTGTCGGTGGTCCCCAGATTGCGCCTGGGTTGATGCTGCAGAGGTCCCAGCGCTTGCCGGCCTCCTGCTGCATTGCGTACGCGCGCTTCTCTGCTGCTGTCTTGGAGTAGAAGTAGGGGAACTCGTTTGGTGTTGCTGTCATGTTCCAGTCAGCCTCAGTAAAGGTGTGGCCCCTGCCACGCTCGTGGGGGTCTCCCCACACTGAGACAGTCGACGCTGTGAGCACGACGCGCTTCACGCTGGGCGTCTTGTTGACGGCGTTGAGCACGTTTTCTGTGCCGAAGATGGCTGGCCGGATCATGAGCTCCTCCTCCTTGCCTGCAACAGCAGCACCAGCAGCAGGGTGAGCACAGGCGGATATGGGCAGAGCAGCAAGCATACGCGGCTGGGTCTGGTTGGCAGCATTACTATGTCCAGAGGCTGCTTTTCTAGCCTTGTATGGATGGCGCAACAGCAGGTGCATGCGCCTCTCATGGTGCTGTGGCGGTCGCGAATGCTGCATGTGCAAACGGCGCCAGCAGTGCATGAAGCATGGGGAAGCAGGTGAGCTCACGATGCTGCCATGCTCAGCTGCATGCTGCCCTGCTGCACCATGCTGCTCCTGCACCTGCTGTGACGGACAGTGCTGCCCACTGTGTACTGGTACTGCAGCACTTTGACCGCACTGCACTGCATTTCCCTCGGCATATGTTGCAGCCAGCTGTCATCACATTGCTGCACCGCTCGTCACCCTGCCTCTGCATTGCACTGCACTCCACCTGCGCTGCTCACCCTTAGGCACATCCAGCTGGTATGGAGATGCTGTGTGTATGACGATGTCACAGCCTGCAATGGCCTCGTCAAATGCACCGGGGGCCAGCAGGTCTGCCTTGAACAGCCTTAGCCTGTCTGCGCCTTCCATTTGATGTAGGTGGGCCGTGCCCGCAGAGGAGGCAGGGTGGCGTGCCGTGCCATGCACTGTGTGGCCAGCTGCCAGCAGCCGCTTAATGATGTGCCTGCGGGTGGGATACACCAGGTGGTAAGACGAGGTTCGAGTTGAGTATGGTCTCCCAAGTATACACAGAAGCAGGTGGTGCCATGCCGGGTTGATGAAGTGATTTAAACCGATGATTGAGTGGTCTGCAAGTAGTCAAGCACGTTAAAAGACGTGATAGGTAACAGTGCACTAGCGATATGCAGTGAGGCCTCGTTTGCTGTTGCCAATTATGGTGCTGACACCGCCTGCTGCTGCTGCTGCTGCCAATGCTGCTGCTGCTGCTGCTGCTGTGTCAGCTCATCTGCCAATTCAAGACGACAAATGAACATGAAACAGTATTGAATGGTTTCAATCATCCACACAATTGCTGGCTTTTTTTTAGAGAGTGGAAGTTACAATTGCTGGCTTTGCCAGAGCATCAGCCACAGCCCTGTGCTACCCTGCACAGACACCCAGTCCTTCGCTGACCGAACTTGCACTCACCCAGCCAGGTAACCTGTGGCACCCGTCACGCAGATGCGTAGCTTTTTAGTATTCTTTTCAGCCTCTGTTAACGCTGGAAACACATCAGCCATGTCGCTGAAAATGCGGATCGGCTCCGCGTGGACGAAGTTTTAAAGTAGGATCGATCAGGCCCTGTTGCTCTCTCACAACACCCAAACGTAACACAAAATGCTGGTGAACGCGCTGTCCAGGCAAACAATGGTTCCTCCCTGTTGAAGTGGGTTTGTGTGCAGCAGCCCTGGTACGCTCTGTTGCTACCGAAGTACAGTATATGAGCACTTGTGATCAAATCTGACCTGAGCTGTTCAGTATTCTGCGTAGTGGATCGGTTGAGCAACCAACTCGTCATGACACCAAAAGTGCCTGCTGACAGTGGAAACTGGTTTAAGCATGCAAGATCGCACGACGACCAACTTAAACGATGTGTTAAGTTGTTTTTTGGGCCTGAGAATAATAATCTGCGCCGAACCTTTGCTACTGCTAGTACCCGCCTCGAATCATCGAGCGTGCCGCAGACCACAGCTGTGATGCCGGGTGTTTGGGACATGTCGTGAAATGGGAGTTCCTCTGCCTGCTGAGGGCGTCGGCATCGCTAGCCTGTTGTCTGCTGACATGCATCACAACATCAGCAGTACCAGAGGCAGCAGCAAAGTCTTGAACCATGTTTTCGGGACAGAAGTGCAGCTACAGGACGTGGGGCAGGAAGAAATCAACTACCAGCAGCTGGACATCTGGCTACAGCAGCACGTGGCTGAGTTGCAGCGCAACGCAGCAGTTCAGGCCACAACATCAGATGCAGCAGCATCTAGCGCAGCAGCAGAGCTGCCTAGCCAACGTCCTGGCAGGCTTGGGCCCAGTCATGTAGTAGTCGATAGAGCCAGCGTGTGCGGGCAGTTCTCATACAGTAGCGATGGCATGACTATCGAGTCCCTGGGGAACTTCAGCAGCTGCAGGGCCAACGTAGCAGTGTTCAAGGGCAAATGGATGTATGAGTGCACAGTACTCACTCCAGGCATCCAGCAGGTAATCAGAAGCCCGTACAGTTCTTACATCTATGTAGTGTGCAAGCAAGTCTGTGCATGCATAAGCTCAGCCTCAGCAGTGCTTGCAGGAAGGGGTGGCAGGCAACGATGGCACATGCAGGATTGCCAACGCATCTGTGCTGGCCGCAGCTGAGCGGCAGCGCATACTGCTGCCAGCTCAGTCTCAGCATCATTCAGTATGGGGTGTTGGATCAGGTCTCAGGCAGCTGCAAGAGATGAATACAATATGATAACGCTGTGTGCTGCTGCACTGCAGATTGGTTGGGCGACGCTGCACTGCCCGTTCACTGCAGAGGAGGGAGTGGGCGATGCAGCAGACAGCTACGCAGTTGATGGCAAACGCCAGCGGTGAGCAGCTGTTCAACTGCAGCAGCAGCATACTCTGCTGATGGCGGCAGACAGCTGCTGTGTTGTTGCTTCAGCTGTGTGAGCATGTAGCCTTTGCAACAGCCAAGGAACATGTTTGCAACACAGTATGACTGCCGTGGCAGATGCAATTTTCATGCATTGCCAACGCTGCTGGTTTCGCGCTTCTGTGCTACACCATAGTATCTGACAAGCTTCTGTGCTACACCATAGTATCTGACAAGCCATCCATTTTCCCCCGTGCCTGCCGCTGCACTTGCTGGCCTGCCACCATCCTTGTGCCGCTGCCTCGCCCCTGCAGCAAGTGGAGCGTCAAGCCTCAGCCTTATGGCGAGGCGTGGGTGCAGGGCGATGTCATGGGCTGTGCGCTCGACCTGGATGCAGGCAGCCTCACCTTTTACCGCAACGGTGTCAGCATGGGTGTGGCGTATGACCGCGTACGCACGATGCAGCCCAGCCTAGCCTACTTTCCTGCAGTCAGCCTGTCGCACACGGAGCGCTGCTGCTTGAATTTTGGCGGGAAGCCGTTTGTATACCCGCTGGAGGGGTATCAGCCGCTGCATGCGCCTCCTGGTCCAGCAGAGCAAGCAGCAGCGGCGTACTACTGCAGCTGCCTGGGCAGGCTTGTGAGGCTTGCAGGAGAGCGGCACAGCAGCAACACCAGCAGCAGCGGCGGCGGCAGCTGCAGCAGTTCGTTAGCTGCAGCGGGAGCAGCGGTGCCTGTAGTAGTGGGGCACTTGCCTGCAAGCAGCAGCAAGCTGCAGGATGAGATGCAGCAGGGGATAGCTGCGGTAGCAGCAGCGCCGGCGTCGCCTCCGGCAGCAGTAGCAGCGGCAGCAGCAGCAGAGCGGTTAGGGCTCGGCTGCCCTAACAGCTGCTCGCCACGGCAGTCAGCGTCTAACAACTGGTGCCCTCCTTACGCAGCAGCAGCAACAGCATCAACAGCAGCGGCAGCAGCACTGTCCGATGCAGATGTAGTGCTACTGGCAGCAGTGCTGCTTGAACCGCTGGAGCAGCAGCTGGTGCTGCAGCCGTACCTGGTGCATAGTGCGCTGTTGCCGCTGCTGCTGGACCTGCAGCAAGAAGGGGAGGCGGCGGGGCAGCAGCGGCCACTGCAGCTGCTGCTGCAGCTAGCGCTGGCGGTTTGGCAGCAGGAAGGCTTTAGCAGGATCATGATGACGCTGCTTGAAGACTTGGCGTATAGGTGGGTAGGCTGTGGCGGAAAGTGGGACTCTACTGGTGCAAGGACCAGCAGCATGCTGTGCTCATGCAGGGTATGTTCCTGATTCACTGACAGGCGCTCGCCTGCATTGGACTGTCTGCTACGCCTGCTTAGCACGGTTCGAAAGCTTGCTGCATCCTCTGTGTGTTGCCTGTGCCTACCTAACAATGGATCACTGCCATCATCGCACCATTTCAACCATGTGCGCACCCGCCTGCTGCCAATCCATGTGCAGGTGCCAGGTGTCGCCGCTGCTAGCGCAGGAGTTCCCCAACACGGCCGGCTACCTGTGCCTGGCGTTGGCTGTGAGCCTGCTGCGCCAGGCTGGCGTGATGCGGCTGCTGGTGGGGCACGGCGACTTTGAGGCAGTCATGGAGGGGCTGCTGGCCCGCAAGTCACCCAGCCCCAAGGACCTGCAGGTACGAGCTGTGTATGTGGCGCTAGGATTTTCCGATGCATATCATCCTGCGGCATGGAAGCACAAGCCTGCGTGCTCTGTAATGGACAGACACGATTGCGCGTGTTGGTAGCTTATCATGTGTGTTGTTCGGTGGCATGATGGTGATGCAAGCTTGCTGCACCCTGCTCGGACTACTGCTACTGGCTACACATAATGCAGGTGTTACTTGCTGTTCTGCTAGGAAGCACAAAGGCATGCATGATCAACAGACGGTGATTGTTGGGTTTGTGCATAACTTGTGGTCCTGCAGGCGCTGCTGCCGCATGTGTGGTGGCCGGGCTGCAAGGACGAGACTGCCAGCGAGGAGCGGCTCAAGGCCAGCGTCAGCGTCATCACCGCAACACTCACCAAGGTGGAGCAGTGCCAGTACGAGCTCATGCAGCTGCTGCTGGCAACGCCCTTCCAGCAAAACACCAGCAGCAGCAGTGGTGAGAAGGCGGAGGACGCGGACTGTGCGCTGCTGGTGTTCCTGCGGTTGCTGCTGCAGAAGAACCGCGCTGCGCTGCGCGACGTGCCGCCCCCTGGGCTCAGCGAGCCCACCGTGATCATGAGCACCTTCTTTGGCCTGCTGCGGCTGCTGCAGCCAGCGCTGCACGCTGCACAGGAGCAGGGGTGCGGCCCGCTGGCAGCGTTCCCTGCTGCTGAGTTGCTGGCTGGCTCTGACGCATCAGCAGAGGCGCAGCCGGTGTATGACGTTCCTAGGCTTGGCGGGACGATCAGTCACCTAGCGCGGGAGCACCCGACATCGGACCTAGAAAAGCAGCCAGTACATGTACTGCCACAGCAGCAGCAGAGGCATGGCAGCAGCTGGGATGCTGCAGGGCATGAGTTGAGAGACGCCTGGGTGCCTGAGCTGCTCAACAGCTGCATGCTGCTGTACGCGTGGCGCGTTGGGTTCAGCTACAAGATGATCCACAGCTTGAGCAGCAGCGTCGCCAGCAGCAGCGCAACAGTGGACGAGTTGGACCGCATGATCGCAGCTGGCTCCGGCACGGGGGATGCGGCGCAGGTGAGGCGCTGCAATGCTGTGCTTCTGCTGCGCTTCAATGTAGCAGTACTAGTTGTCTTGCTTGCACATGGCAGCTCTTATGCAGCATGTTGTGCTGGTGCCGCCGTCTGCTTGTTGTTTGTTTGTTTGTTTGTTTGTTTCTCACTGCATGGGGACCCAGCCTGACGTCCAACACAGCGTTGTTGCGCATCTAACACAGCTGTCGCTGCTTTGCTGCGTCGCTGCCTGCCGTCTGCAGTCCTCATCGTGGCTGCTGGGCACGCGCAAGGTGTACAGGGAGGAGCTGACTCGCGACGTGCGGCTGCTCACGCTGCTGCGCGCCGCATTCTTCAGCCCTGGCAAGCAGGCAGCACTCGGCACGCTCAGCCGCTACCTGGCGATGCTGCTGGCCAACATCGCAGACATACCAGCAGCAGCAGCAGCACAGCCAGCGCCACAAGCAGCGGCAAGTCCAGCAGAGGAGGGTGCATCTGGAGTGCAACAAAATGAAGGTGCAGGTGCTGCAGCTGGCCGCACCACCGCAGCAGCAGCAGGTGGTGGCAGCAGTGATGCAGATGATGACCAGAGCCACCTCAGCAACTTGCTGCGGTATGTGCCGGTGGTGTATGTCGAGGTGGTGCTTGACTACCTCACTGCACTGAGGAGGTTGGACGAGCAGCAGGCGGCAGGCGCAGCAAGCCAAGCACAGGTGCGGATGTCAAGGGACAAGGCACGTCTTGCATGCAACTCAATGCGAAAGCGTACAGCCGATGCTTGTTGTGTGCAAGCAGCTTGCCTGCTTTGGCTGCACTTATAAGCGCACTCAGCAGCAGTTCTACAGATGCAGCCAAGTCATCTTCTCACCATCATTGTATGTGAGCTGGCAATGCTGACTGTATGTGAGCTGGCAATGCTGCTTACCATTCTGTGTCTGCTCTTGCGCACTGTGTGCAGCCTGCTGGCGCGTGTGCATACGTGACGTGGCTGTGTGGCAGCCTCAACGACCCGCGCATTGCCAACCCAGATGTGCAGGAGAGCCTGCTGCAGGTGCGCCGCGGCAACAGCGGCTACAGGCTTGCAAACCGATACAGCTTCATTGGTTGCATAGAGGCATCTGACGCTTTTCAAATTGGTTGCACAGAGGCATCTGACGCTTTTCAAATTGGTTGCACAGAGGCATCTGACGCTTTTCAAATTGGTTGCACAGAGGCATCTGACGCTTGCTGCACATCATTGGTTGCACAGAGGCATCTGACGCTTGCAAACCAATACAGCTTCATTTGTTGCACAGAGGCATCTGACGCTTGCTGCACATCATGGCTCTCAGTGCCTACTTTTTGCCAAAAGGTTCTGCGGCTCTTTTGGGGCCACGCATGCGTACTGTGGCGACACTGAGGAAGAGCAGCATTAGTCTATGCTAATGCTTCAGAACAGCATCAGTGTATGTTAATGCTACATTTCAAGTGATCGTGTCGCTGCTGCTGCTGCGCATGCCTGCTGCTTGGCCAGGTGGTTGGCCTGCTGCTGGATCACCCCGGGTGGGGTGCAGTGCTGGAGGCGCAGCCTGCGCGCGCGCACCAGCTGCTGGCTGCGCTGCTGGTCACATTCGACAGCAGGCTGTGGCACCCGGCCAGTGGCGTGCTCTTCAAGTGAGACATGAACACCAGCAGCTATGGCGATATTTCCTCAACTTCACGTACAGTACACATGCATCTGGAGGGCTCTGCTATCATCAAACAATGCATGTGGTATGGAGCCTGCAAGCTGCTGCCCACATGTTGTATCCTGCCCTTTGCCGTAGTAGGGCAAAGTCATAGCGGTGCCTGGTTCATGTGCCGTCGTTGCAGGGTGATCAAGGATTCTGGCTTTGGGCACGCAGCATTCGGCATGCCACCGCAGCAAGGCAGCTTGCAGCAGTCGCTGCTCGCGCTGCTGGAAGAAGGATCAGCTGCGTTACCTTCACCTGCAGCAGCACCAGCGCCATCTGACGCAGCAGCAGCAGCAGTGCGTGTGCGAGGCTTCCTCAACAAGCTGTTCAACACGCTGAACTGGACGCTGACGGAGTTCAGCGTGTCTGTTGACGACCTGCACAACCTGCGGGGCAGGCGCAGCATCCTGGAGGCGCAGAACCAGTACAGGCGCACGGGGCTCATGTTTGAGCTCAGCGTGAACTTCCTGCGCATCCTGGAGTTTGCGGCGGTGAGTTCCACCATGTTTGCATGAGTAGAGTCTGCATTGTGAATCGAGTAGGGTTCTTGCTAGGCAGCTCAGAGGTGCAGGTTGGAGGTGGCCTTTCCCACCATCAGTTGTGCCTTTGCTGCTGCCTCTTGTCTTGTCCTGGTGGTGGTCCCTGCGCTGCCCCTGTCGCTGCTGCTGCAGCCCAGCCATGCGTTCATGAGCAGCGCGGTAAACCGCACGCGGCTGCGGGAGCTGCTGCAGTTTGCGCTGTCGCACTTCACCAATGGGCCAGACGCACACAGGCTGAACGAACTGCTGCAGGCTAGCCAGACCCCAGCAGCTAACAGCAGCGGTGGCGGCGCTGCTGCTGCTGCCGGCAATGCAGGCGCTGCAGCTGCTGCAGCCGGTCCAACTGCAGCTGGTCAGCCGAGGGTTGGGTCTGCACTGGCTGCTGCTGTGCCTGCGTATGCGGCTAGTGCGATGCGGTTTGAGAGCAGCAGCTTGAGTGAGCGGGTGCAGAAGCCTGCGCTGCTGGCGCCGCTGATGGGTATCCTGCTGGCGATCTGGAATGCACACAGTGCAACCACAGCAGCAGCAGCAGCAGGCGGAGGCAATGCAGCAACTGCTGTTGGAGTTGATGTGCTGGACGAGCTGGTGCAGATGGCAGATGAGCGCTTCATGTCGTCACTGCAGTTCATGCAGGTGGGTGGGCTCTGCCAGGCAGCGAGTGTTTACCTGGAGCAGAAAACTGCAGCGTGCTGGGCAGCCCTCACTAAGTCGTGAGGTGTTGCTGGTAGAGCTGTGTTTGATGCAAGAAGCAGGGCACAGCTGTTTCAAAGCGGCGGCTATCTGTACACCGAGAAATAAATACAGCGCATTAGGTATTTTTACATGCAGAACCCAAGAACACAGCAAAGCTACGTCTCCAAGTAGTTGAGGCAGTGCTGTTGCGCAGCTGACAGGCAGCACTTCACCCTTTTCTCACCAGCTGCTTGTCGGCCTGCTGCCTGTCTTCCTGTGCTGCCTGCAGGATGTGGATTGGTCGGCAGCCTTCCCCAGCACGCCGCTGTCAGCCTCGCTGCGCGCTTTTGAGAAGCTGCTGGACGCACTAGCTGCAGCGCGCTCAGCGCACGAGGCTGCCGCTGCTGCGCATGCGCTGCCTGAAGAGGTGCCTGATGAGTTCACCGACCCCATCACGATGGACCTCATGAGGGAGCCTGTGCGGCTGCCTGACTCGCAGATTGTGGTGGACAGGTGCGGCAGATTTGGGCATATGCTTCTCTCTGAATGCTGGGGGTGTTACCACTCAAGCAGTTGGTGGCTGCAGCGGTTTCATCGTGTTTTCTGTGTCGCTGGCGTCAACAGCATAGCCTTTCGTTTCTGCGGCATGCGGGCTGCATGACTTCACAGCCAACTTGCGACCAGCGCTGAGAGTAGACGGCAACGTTGTTGCTGCTGTTGCTGCTGCAGGAGCACCATCGAGCGGCACCTGCTGTCCTCTGAGACGGACCCCTTCAGCCGGGCGCCCCTGAAGCTGCAGCAGCTGCAGCCCGACGAGGAGCTGCAGGCACGAATACAGCAGTGGCTGGCCAAGGCCCGGCAGCAGCAGCAGCCAGCAGCTGAACAGCAGCAGCAGCATGAGTGAGCACTGCGCTGACTAGTACCAGCCTGGCAGCTGCAGGAGGGCTAATTGCACGCAGCGCCAGCTGTGGCAAGCGTGGCAGGTGTGAGTGGCGTTTGTTGCTGTGGGCTCTGTGGTTGACAGGACCCGGGCCGGCAGCAGGGCTGCATGCTGCAGGTTGGCCAGCTGCGGTGGCTTTACAAGCAAGGCAAGGGGCGGTGTACATGTACAGCTTTGCCATGCTGTCATGTGTCCATGTATTGCACCCGCTGCTGCAATGAGCGGCCAGGTGGGTACCAGGGACAGCCGTTATCTTTGTTACAGATGGTGACTGGATCCACATGTGACTTCTCTCTCTCCCAAACATGTACGGTATGTGCTCGTACATGTACAGCACCATACTACTCTTTCTGTAGTATCTCGGGCCTGCCGGCAGGGGGCCGCCCCACTGTCGACTTGCGGCTGTTATATTTGGGAGTTTTCGCAAGCACCTCCAATCCCTGCCTGCAACCATTCGTGCAACCAGCCAGGCTGTTGCTTGCTAGCGCTGCTGTACAGATTGTTGCTTGCAAGCAATTGCCGCTGCTGGAGTGGTCACATGTGCCACAGTGTACACTGGCAGTACATGTGACACCTGCCAGCAACACCGGTGTACATTGTGTACAGCCGGTCCACTCCCACCCTACCTCTGCGCCAAAGATCACTTCCGAAGCCAACTTCTTTGACACTAAAAGCAGTGCATCTAACTTTCGAATTTTCAGGAGCAAGGTCTGTAGTGAGACCGTCGCAGGCCGGGCCCCCAGGATTCTCCGGATAGATCCAGCCAACAGCACTCTCCCACACCTTGTGAGACGCGCCGATCATACGCGGCGACGGCAGGTTGGTGGTATTTGCATTGGTGGGACTGGCACCGGGACTGGCTATCGCTCGAACTTCCGGAAGTGACCTTCGAGACCTTCCCGGATCCGGGAAGGTCACCAGCAACCTGCGTTGATGTGACTGGGACTGGGGACTGAAACTTTTCCAGCTACATAACAGGCAACTCTCTGGCTTATGCGCTCATAATTTTTGCAACAAGGTTCGTAATCATCGTCTCAAGTACCTGACAGTGCTCTCTAGCATCTCCACAGACTCTATAGTACCCGAAAACTACCGACATCGTCTAGCCAGCCGGCCAACACAGCAGTCCCTTTCTCTGTGCACGCTTTGTCGGTACTCCATGACAATGAAAGGTGAGGGCGTCAAGTGGCACAGAACGTATCACAGACGATGACCTGCAGAAGGTCAGCTTGCAAGTCACTTGACAGCAGCTGACAACATCATAACAGGCATATGTGCACCAAATGAAATGAGTGTGTGAATGAACCGTTTGTTATGGCTTGCCAGCGTGCCGCATGGTGAAGCGATGCCAGGGGAGCGTCTGTGTCCGACAACCGGTTGTCAGCGGTACCGCTGACCGTGCACGCGTGCAGTCCCACCCATCTGCGACCCGCTTACTGTGCGTAAGATAAATTATATGTTGTATGCAATTCACGCCTGCTGCAGGCATGCCGACCAGACGAAGCCTGGCCTGCACCTCATCTCATGGGCTGCAGCCATCCTTCTGCAAGTCGTCCTGGCTGTGCCAGACTGCCCTGCTGCCGTATAACGACTCAGCGTTAGACTTAGACTATATACTCACTGGACAGCCCGCCTACTAAGTAGCAGGAAGGCCAAATAACTCGATATCAACACTGACTGTATTGTTACCAATATACTCAACATCATAGTGCTCGACTAATTGGATGGAGCTCGAGCCGGCTATCAGGCCCTCAGCCTTTATAGCCATCCACATTCCTTCCGGGCAGGCCTCCTGTGGATTCCTTATCCATACGTTGCCAAGTGCTACAATGATCCTTAATGAACTGTCGTCGACATTGCACCTGCCGCTAGACAGATGCCACCTGCCGAGCAGGTGTCACCTGTCACACACTACCGGTCCCACCAAGTCCTTGGATGAGCCGTTATATTCCTCCCCACCTAAATCAGGTCACATAAGTGAGCTGCAAAATCAGACTACTACATAACACACACTTGACTACTGTTCAATATCAGCATCAGTAGCTGTATTCCAAAAAGACTGAACAGCAGCTGGAGTCAAGTTAGCCTCAGGCTCCCAGGTGTTATGCTCCCTGCCATAGCCCTTCCACTGAATCAGGTATCGCTTCCGCTTAGGCCTATACTTCAGCACCGCTTCAACTTCAAAGAGGGGGCCATTGTCATCTACAGACAAAGGCAATGGTGGGGGTTGGTATGATCCGTTCCTGCGGTACGGCTTCAGCAGTGACACATGGAAAACAGCAAAGACCTTTAGTGTGTTGGGCTATTCAAGCTCATAAGCCACAGCATTCTTCTGAGACTTTATTTTAAAAGGACCAACGTATCTAGGCAGCAATTTCTGCGTGCCTGGGCTTTTCAGCCTGATATTTTCAGTGCTGAGCAACACTTCCTGGCCAATTTCAAACTGAACTTCCCTTCGGGAACTATCATAAGCAGCCGTCTGGCGCTGTTGTGCTTTCAGCAGTAAATTCTTTGCCTGTTTCACAGCTTGAGAAATGTTCTGCACGTAATCTATTGCAGCAGGCACATTGCTTTCAGCCTCAACTGTTACAGGTGTTCTGGGATGATAGCATATGTCATGAAGAAAGGTGTCATTCCAATACTTTCTTGATATGAATCATTGATAGCAAACTCAGCTACAGGTAAAAGGTCATCCCAGTTATCCTGTTTTGGCGCAATGAAATGCCTTAAGTACTCTTCTAGCACTCTGTTCATACGCTCTGTTTGAGCATTAGTTCAAGGATGAAATGATGTTGTCATGTCAGTCCTAACATTCCACAACTTCATAACTGCCTCCCAGAACTTGCTAGTGAATTTAGTGTCTCTGTCACTAACAATCGATGTAGGCAGACCGTGATGCTTTGCAACATGATGCACAAACAGCTGTGCTACTTCCGCGGCATCAACATCACACCTAGTTGGAATAAAATGCACAAGCTTACTGAGCCTGTCAATTACAACGAGTATAGCATCATGTTCCTGCTTTGTACAAGGCAGCTGGGTGATGAAATCCATGCCAATGCTGTCCCACTTTCTAGCAGGCACTGGCAAAGGTTGCAATAGGCCCACAGGTCTCTGATTTGTTGGCTTGTTGCTCTGGCATTCATGACATTGCTTCACATAATTCTCTACGTCATGTTGCATCCCTGGCCACCAATAACCCCTACACAAATTATGATAGGTTTTAGCCATGCCAAAGTGTCCCCCTATCAGGGTATTGTGGTGTGAGTGCATTTCTGCTGTCTTAGATCTCCCGCGTCCGGCACCACTACACATGCATCTTTATACCAGAGCACGTCCTTTTCCTGCAACTTGTGGCGAATTGCCCTTGGCAAGTTCTGTACATTGTAACACTCAAGTGCAATACAATACTCAGCCTCTCCCTGACATCGCCTTTTGCGGTGTCGCTCACGTGCATCTCAGCAGCCAGTGCGCAGACGACACACGCTAACCTTGAGTGGGCTGTCCTGCCTGCCCTGCACTTTTGTGCACAGTGACTGCCCAGCGTTGCGCTGAGGCTCAGGCCCTGTTCTAGGCACCCACACCCAGTCAACAGTCACGCTTCCGGTTCAGCACAGTGTGTGGGCGTGTTACCAGTTATGTCTTTGAGCTCAGGCTTTGCCTGACAGTATACAGGATCTTTGATCCCTGCTTGTTACAGTTCTGTGCCTCACTTCCTTTGTCGGGCCGACAAAGGTCCAGAGGGGAGGTATGTAACAGGCAGCAAGGGAACAACAGGCCAAAGCTATATCAGGCGATGCCTATATGGTAAGGCAAAACCCAGTTCAGTCCCCAGGCAAGGGCCAGAGGCCCTGGCATGCGGTTCCGATCCTGGCGTTCGGCTTGCCCAAACGGGTTTAGGTCCGGCGTCAGGAGCCCAGTCGAGGAGTGGTGCTGGGCTTAATACGGATTGAAGGAGCATGCCGTCAGACTCCCTTGTGTTCCAGGATGCAGAGAGATGCACGGTGTCACATACATAGTCACCCACTGCGGGACGTATCATGTCCCTTACTTGTTCCCAAGTGGCAGCTACAAGAGCTGCATCACCAACTTCTCCGGTTGGTATGACGTAACATACTAGCGCTTGGCAGATAGGCGCCAAGCCTGACTGTAACCCACTCTAAACAGTACTTCCAGGCATAGCTGACCGTTAGCAGTGTGACACTGCTGTCACAGCTACACAACTGCCGTTTGACTGACATTGACTGTTGGTACATTGTGCCCTGAGAGGGCTTTAGTTGCTGGCACTACACCGAACAACAACGCCTTAATGGCGCTGCCAGGAACCACGCATTGGATACTGTGTCCCCAACGTGCATAACGTAACTCACGTAACTCACATCATCACATCGAACCCTCACATCCTCCCTGATCGACTTCACCAAAACATCACAAAATCTCCAAGGATATTTACTGTGCAGCACAGGTGCTGCCCAGTGACTAACAACACTCTGGCTGTTGGAACAGTACTTCACTAGTCAAAGGCAGCACACAACATGATGACAGAAGGGCAGCATGACCAGGCTAGCCCCAATCGGACAAAGAGCCAATCGGTCCTGTCAGGTACACTCTGCTGATCTGCAAACCGCACCCTTTTTCCCTTCCTGTCCTTTCCGCCCCGCAACTCACTTGTTACTTTAGCTGGAAGACCTGAAACATTTCCTGTAGTCCCAGCTGGCATACCAGTGTGGCCTGAAACATTTCCTGTAGCCTTGGATGCCCGACCTGAAACACTTCCTGTGGTCGCAGCCCTGGCTGGCTGGCTTGAAACAATTCCTGTGGCTCCAGCACTGGCTGGCTGGCCTGAAACACTTCCTGTGGCCCCAGCTTTTTCCACATTCCTGCCAGCAGCAATGTCCTTGAACATCTGCTTGGCAGCCTGGGCTGAAGATCTTGGCTTCTTCGCAGGTTGCTCTTGTGGAACTGGTATAGGCACATGGCGTTTTCTTGTCTGCTGTTTGACCTGCTCTTTTCCTGCGGCATTAGCACTTTCAACAGCAGTGTTAGTAGCATCCACTCGTGCTTCCTCCCCCCCTACAGCCTGCGCTCTAGTTACAGCAGAAACTGTATGCTCGGGTATGCGGGATAGTGGGTCTGCTACATTAAATCTTCCTGCTCTATGCTCCCAGGTAAATGTAAACCTAGATAGATACTCCATCCACCGTGCTTGTCTGCCATGCAAGTTGGTCTGCCGGTCCAAGTTGAGCAAGGTTTCATGATCCGTGCATAACTTGAAAGGCACTCCTTCCAGGTAACAACGCCACACTCTAAGTGCATGCAGCACACCCAATGCTTCCCTTTCATATGTATGATAGTTACGCTCAGCAGGAGACAATTTCCGTGACTCAAATGCTATTGGGTGGCCCTCCTGCAACAGGACTCCTCCTAAAGAGTGATTACTGGCATCAACCACAACTTCAAATGGCTTGTCAAAGTCAGGCATGGCTAGCACAGGAGCTGTCATTAGAGCAATCTTCAATTCCTCGAAGGCAGCAACGCATTGTGGTGTCATATTGAGCGGCACATTCTGCGCAGCAGTGCAGTCAACGGCAAGCTTATCTCTGCAAATCTATGCATAAAGCGCCTGAAGTAGTTTGCCAGCCTCAAAAAAGAACGCAGCTCATGCATATTTTTGGGCAGTGGCCATTCCTTGACTGCACTCACCTTGCTGGGATCCGGGCGCACTGAGTTTCTTCCCACTATGTGGCCCAGGAACTTCACCTCTGGCAAGTTGAACTTACACTTTACAGCATTGCAATACAAATTGTTAGCTTCAAGTACCTGAAACACCATTTCTAAATGTTTCAGATGTTCCTCTGGTGTCTTAGAATAGATGAGAATATCATCAATAAAGCAAACTACAACCTTGCCCAGATATGGCGCCAGCACTCGGTCCATGACACGCACAAACAGCCAGCTTCAACAGCCAGCCGGCCTGCGTGGCGCACACGTGTGCATGCCCAGACTGGGACCCATGATAATGTGAAAGATCTCAGACACTTCCTTTTGGAGTGTCCTGCATATGACCACTTACGTGATGCTCATCAGATTATATTCTGTCCTGATGGCACCTGGTGGTCCACCAACCGTTGTGCTGATGAGATGGTGTCGCGTGTTCTAAACTGTGAAGATCAAGAGAGCTTGGCTGTTGTTGTATACCAGATGTGGTTGTATCGCTCGGTGCTGTTAGGGTTATCGCCTGACCACACCAGCGTACCAATCCAGCCAGAGGGCTATGTCCCTTCAGATGACACCCTAGATGCTGTTGCCTCTAGCCCATAAGGCTTTGACATTTCCTGACAAATTTCATATGCATTTGTGCCACAGATCTGGTTTGTTGCCGCCTTATGCCGCCTTACTCGCCCCTGTTCTTGCTTCTGATTGTGAGACCTTGACAACATGCTCTCGGTTGGTGTGCTTCTTCAGCACAAGCTGCTGGCTGAGTGGGGTGTGTCTCTGACACGCCGCAGATATAATTGTTTGCTCATCCTGGAGAGAACTTGTGCTCATCTGATGGCGTCAATGTGTTGCATTGAGCGCTCATCTCCTTTTGTCACGTGTTGACTCTGTGCTCATTTGGGGTGGCTCATACCATCTAAGATGGTGACTGGACCCACATGTAACTACTCTCTCTGAGAGACTCTCAGTTGTAAGTGGCGGTTCAAGCTGAATAGCTTGAAGTCTGCTGTCATGCATGTCTCACCAGCTAGACAGCCCAGCCAGTTTGCTGATTCTGGCATCGTTTGGAACGGTGTGCCTGTGCCTGTTGTATCAGAGTACTGCTACCTTGGCCTGTGGTTCAACAACGCCTGCAACTGGAATACGCACTTTGAGAAGATGTTGGCAAAAGTGCATCGTGTGAAGGGTGGGCTCATGCCAGTTTGGAAGAGCCGGCTCATCAGCGTGGAAGTAAAGCGTATCATTCTGCTTACCTGCGTTCGCCCGATTGTTGAATATGGCAGTGAGGTCTGGTTTCCGTCAACTGCAAGGCAACTGCAACAGATTGACAAAGTGCAGACTGACATCATCAAGTGCTCAATGCGTTGTGGCAAGGAGCGCCTTTGCACTTCACTTGTTCTGGCTGAATGGGGTGTGAAGCCATTGCACATGTGGCTTCATCAGAGGGCAATGGAGTATTACTTTAGGGTTCAGCGTATGCAGAACTGTCGGTTGCCACATCAGGTGCTTTCAGCTGAGTGGAAGCGCCCTAGTGGTGCTGTTGCGGTGACACCTTGGCATAATCATGTGCAGAGTTTGCTTTGCAAGTATGGTGTGGATAGTTAGTTAGTTACACAGCCTATAGTGTTGGTATCCTTGTCATACAAAGTAGTGTTCATGAATAGAGAAATTATATTTGTAATTGGGCATGTACTGGATTTCTGCTGCTATGGGGCCAAAACATAGTAGCCAGGTGAGTAGAGCTGGGGTATGGCTTTCTAAACGGGTGTTGAAAAACACCGACAATCCCAGACACTATTGGTCTCACCGAACTGACTATGGTTGGAGCCATAACACGGCCCGGTATGGGGGTGAAAACCAACCTAAAACCCACCATAACACCATATGTTATCCCGTTGGGACAGTCCTGGACATCAATGTTACTGACATTGTAACACGATGTGGTTGGCAGGACCTGAAAATGACATACAGCGGCCTCACAGGGTGTGACATTCTCTCGCCACACACAGTACATTAAAATGCCCTTCTGACACACGATCACACACAAATAATTGACTCAAAATGACAAGGTTCAACAACAAGGCCTTACACCATAAGGTTGCCCTCATTGGTCCCGCGTCCTGTGAGGACGGTACTCCGCAGCTTCCAAATCTCACTCACAAAATCAGCTACTGCTCTCATGGCTGTCACAGCACTCGCGTCCTCGCGCTCGGCTCCAGCTGGCCGGGCAGGTTCATCATTGCCTAGGACATCATCTGTCAGCAGCACCCTCCAGGTATTGGCCGGTGGGCCTGCTTGAATAGCCGCCAGTGTGGCAGGCACAGTCTCTTGTAATTTGTTAAAAAGGGTGGTTCTGCAGGCAGAATAAGCAGGACACTCCAACAAAAAGTGAGCAAGTGTTTCAGGTGCACTGTGGCAGGCAGGGCATGATTCTCGCTGGGTACGCTGTACAGTGGTTTTACGGCGCTGGCAACTATGAATAGCACGCAGTGGCAGACACTCTAGACGCATTTTCATGCACAACTCAGCTGCAGGGCCACGGCGCATTTGGCTCAGTTTAGTCACATAAGCACGTGCTACTGGTTTGTTTTGTTTAATCACTCCTGGTCCAAAAGCAGCAGTATAATTTTGAAGGATGGCACTGGTGGCCCTGGGTCCTGTGCTCCAGATCTGTTGAACCCGGCGGGCAGCTTTGTTTTTGACATATGTAACAAATTGTCCCTTAGTAAAGTTGGTGGTGGTAGCAGTGTCAATGTCATATTCTGCTAGAAGCTTGTCTACGTTCTGTTGCCAAGGGTTTAGATTGCCAGTCCATGCCTCGGCCACTTGACGCAGCAGGCGATCAGAGGACACCCTGCGGAGATGGTGCCAGTATGTCAAGGTGAAGATGTCACATGTAATGTGGGCAGGCATAATGCCCAGCTCCTGCTGCAGACATTCAGTTTGTGTGTTAGGTGAGCAGTGATTGATGCGCTTTACAAGTTGCATTTGCCAGCTGTCCAGGAATTTACGATTGGTTAGTGTGGTATTTCCCCACAACATAAGTTAGCACAGGTTGTACAGCAGCACACACAGTTAGTTTGCGCAGGTGCCATGACATGCGGTTCTGGTTTAGGACGCCACGTTGTGCGTGCGCAGCAGCCTCAGCCTTTTCCTTTCTTACATGCAAGTGTTCATCCAATGTGCCTACATCAGAGATCCATGCACCTAAATAACGGTACGAGCGTACTTGAGGAACAGTAATGCTCCCCCACACGAAGGGGTCTGTTGGGGCAGGTCCATGCCTACCAGCCCACTGCCTGGCAGCAGCTGTGCCACCCCTGACCACCATGACTGCTGTTTTAGACCCATCAGTGGACTTGACACTAGCTTTCAGCCGCCACCGCGTAAGCGCTGTGCGGGTTGCATTGATAAGTGATTGCATTGCTTCATGCGAGTCTGCAAGGCCGACCATATCATCAGCGTACATAAGTGCAACGAGTTTCATTGCAGCAGAAGTTGTATCATTGTTAGGTAGGGGAACTCCTTGATGGCTTTCCCACACTTCTTTCAGCACAGAGTCAACATAGATGTTGAACATAGTTGTCGCCAGCGTGTCTCCCTGCTCCCATCCCATCCCTGGCTGGAAGGGGGAAGAGAATGCGCCATTGTGTAACACAACACAGGTGGGGCTATCAGTCATTTGTGCTAGAACTCTGAACAGTTTCCCTTGGATCCCTTTGTGCCACAGGTGCCTTAGCAGACTTGGGCGCCAAACACTGTCATAAGCCTTTTCAATATCAACAAACAACAAGTATGTGGTTAGTTTTTGCTTCATACGGGCAGACAGGCACTGTGTTAGCATAAAAAGTTGTCAGTGCCATTCCGGCCAGGTCGGAAACCCTGTTGTGCATCATGTAATCCTTTGTTATCTTCAAGGAACCTGCATATAGGAGCATTCAGCACCATGTTATACAGTTTGTCAATGGTTGAGCCAAGAGTGATTGGCCTGTAGTTGGCAGCAACAGCAGGATCATCTCGCTTGTATAGTGCTTTAATTACTCCAGGTGTCTGAGCTTTATACTACGCAGGTGCCCCCCACCATGCCTGTTGTCCCTGCCACCCATCAATGTTGCATTGAATATGGGTGCCCAGCAGATTTCAAAACAACGTTTGTGATTGCCAAGCATGCCACAGGACGGCAGGCAGGCAGAGGAGGACGGGGTGGCTTGCCTGAGCAAGTTGGTTCTAGCTGTGCTGAGCAGGTGCCCCCACCATGCCTGTTGTCCCTGCCACCCATCAATGTTGCGTTGAATATGGGTGCCTAGCAGATTTCAAAACAACGTTTGTGATTGCCAGGCATGCCACAGGACGGCAGGCAGGCACAAGAGGGAGGGGTGGCTTGCCTGAGCAAGTTGGTTCTAGCTGTGCTGAGCAGGTGCCCCCCACCATGCCTGTTGTCCCTGCCACCCATCAATGTTGCGTTGAATCTGCGTGCCTAGCAAATTTAAAAACAACGTTTGTGATTGCCAAGCATGCCACAGGACGGCAGGCAGGCACAAGAGGGAGGGGTGGCTTGCCTGAGCAAGTTGGTTCTAGCTGTGCTGAGCAGGTGCCCCCACCATGCCTGTTGTCTTTGCCACCCATCAATGTTGCGTTGAATCTGCGTGCCTAGCAGATTTAAAAACAACGTTTGTGATTGCCAAGCATGCCACAGGACGGCAGGCAGGCAGAGGAGGAAGGGTGGCTTGCCTGAGCAAGTTGGTTCTAGCTGTGCTGAGCAGGTGCCCCCACCATGCCTGTTGTCCCTGCCACCCATCAATGTTGCGTTGAATATGGGTGCCTAGCAAAATTAGTATCGCAAAGTATCGCAGTTTCCTGTCAGCCATGGGTGTGCAGGATGTTGCATCAGCGCGCGGCCAGGCGCGCATGTGGGACAGCACTGAGGCAGTAGCAGGACTGCAGGAGCAGCTGCAGCAGCAACGCGCTGCTTCTGCTGCGCTCGAGCAGAAGTATGAGGCGCAGCAGGTGATCAGCGGCCAGCTGCACTCTGCTGTGCAGGCGCTAAAGCAGCAGCTTGACAAGCAGGGCGGCGCCGTCGCTGTGGTTGCGCATGCACCTGCTAACATGCACCCGGACCAGCTTGTTGAGCACCTGGCTGGGTGTGGTGGCATAGCCAAATGCAGCTTCATCAGCGCTCGGCTGGTCTATGAGCCGCGTAACAGCAGCAGCGGGCAGGGTCAGTCAGGTGGCGGGGCAAGCACTGCTGGCAACAGGGCTGCGGCTGGCGGCAGCGGCAGGGATGCGGGTGGCAGTGCAGGGGCAGGCAGCAGCAGCAGGGCAGCAGCTAGCAGGCAGCCTCTTGGCGTCTTTGAGGTGACCCTGGCTACGGCTAGCTTGCAGGACACCTATCTGGGCGGCCGCATGCGCGGCAACCTGCGGCGCGCGGGCCTGCGCGTTTATGTGGAGGCCAAGCTGACACAGCAGCAGAAGGAGCAGCGTAAGGCTCTGCAGGGGTGCGCAAGTCGCTGCTTGCCAATGGCGACCAGGTGCGGTGGAGGGGCCTTACCTTGCAGCGGTGGCAGGCTGGTGGGGCTAGCAGCAGCGGGCAGTGGGTGGCTGTGCCCCCGCCGCCGCCACCTCCCCCTCAGTCGCCACGGGGGGCAGCAGCAGCAGGCAATGGTGGGGGTGCTAGCGTGGCAGGTTGAGCGGGGCAGGGGCTGGGCATGTTGTGAGATTCTATGGTCAGAATGTGTGTGGGCAGGCAGTGGCTCGGGTGGCTTCGGCAGTTGCGGCAAACCCTAACTAATAATAATCAATCCTTGTAAGCCATACCTTTCGGCATCGGCAACCGCGCCTCACCCACTGGGGAGGCGGAAAGCAGACTGATTATTCTCTCTATTTTCGGTGTAAGGTAGACCACCCAGACCCTTACACCCCTTCCTAGGCAGCATGTGGGAATCACCCCATACGGTGGACTGCATACCTAGCAGGGCCGGTGTGTATATAGCCAGCAATCGACGGAGTCCTGCGGAGAGTCGCGAGGACATTAGCAGCATCCTTCCTTCGGCTTTCGCCGACTGTATCCCTGAGTCCAGAGACATACTGCTTAGGCTCAGAATCGAACCTGCAACCTTTCGGCCACTGTTCGTCCGTCATCACCACTGCGCCACGTGTTTAACGTCCCGCCGGACAACCCTAACTGTGACATTTATGCATTTGTAGAAACATTTTGTACTGCTGACACGTGTGATGAGCTGAGTGTGCCTGGCTATCAGGCTTTCCATTGTGTGCGGGCACATAGAGGCGGGCCTGGCCGCCCGTCGGGAGGCATCACAGTGTTCTTGCGCCAGACCTCGCCTGTGTTTGGCAGCGCTGGTGTTTCTGTTACCACGGATGCCCGTGCTGGCATTGTTTGGGTGGAGGTTCCAGCATATAAACTAATGGTGGCGTGCGTTTACTTTAGCCCTGCTGGCTCCCGGCAGTACCAAGCAGGTGCCCTGCACACGAACCCTGTTGGGGTTCTTGCAGATGGGTTGGTGTCTGCTCATGCCCGTGGTTACCGCCACGTGGTGCTTGGCGACTTGAACATCCGTATTGGTTGCATGCGTGATGATGTGCCCACAGACGGCGAGCTGTGCGTACCTCCCCACATGCCTGGCCTTACCACGGCCATGCTGCAAGAATATGCAGGCATACCCGGCCCTCGGGCTTCTTGTGATGTTGTTGTGCACTCTGACCGTGCTGCGGCGCTCATGCACTGCTTGCGCTCAGCGTGCTCAGTGGTTCTGAACGGCCGCGCCCCGGGTGATGATACAGGTGCATGCACGTACTATGCGCTGGACGCGGCGGGTCACATGCTGGGCCAAAGTGTGGTTGATCTAAGCATGGTGTCTGCATCCTTGTTTGCAAGTGTGCAGAACTTTGAGGTGCTACCCTTTGCTCCTTCTACGTCGAGTGATCATTGTGCGTTGTTCTTGTGCCTGGCTGTTGTGCGGCACCTGGCCCAGCCTGAAGAGTTGCGTAACGTGCAGCCTGCATCTAGGACAGCAGGGCGGCGCCGCCGCACCGCGCCGCCCGCAAGCCAGCATGGGTTGACCACTGCTGGTCGGCGGCGTAGCAGGGAGTCTAGACCTCGGGCGTGCCGGCCGACAGCGGACAACAGTGAGCGCTACATTGGTGCTTTGCAGCGCAATAAGGCGCGATTTGAGTCTTTGCTTCAGCGCATGCGTGCTGGTACAGTTGATGTTAGCGGCGCACTGGAGGAATTGACGCAACTCATGCAGCTTTGTGGTGCTGAGTGTGACCCACCGTCATCTGTTGTGGCAGCTTCACGCCCGCAGCGCACTCAGCCGTGGTTTGATGATGAGTGTCAGCGCCTCTCTCAGGCATTTGATGGTGCGTGGAAGGCCTGGCATGCTTCGCGTGGTGGGGAGTATGGGGGTGCTGGGGATGCAACTCTGCGTGCAGCAATGCTGGTGGCACGCCGTGCTTACAAACGTGTTGTGCGCCGCAAAAAGTTTCAGCACGCCCAGCAGTGCCAGCTGCAGCTCCTGCAGTCGTACTTTAGTGAGGAGCAACGCGATTTTTGGCGTGTGTTTTTGGACAAGCGTGGTGTGTCTTGCCCTCTTGATGATGTAGATGATTGGACGGCTTGGTTTTCTGACATAATGGCACATCCAACACAGCGGCCGCCGCTGTCGCCTGAGGCTGCGGCCTTGCGCTCTCAGCTGGCGGCAGTGCATCAGCACCCGCCGTCTGCATTCAACCACCTGAATGATAAGTTTAGATTTGCGGAAATTGTTGATGTGATGTGCTCCCTGCCATCTGGCAAAG
This sequence comes from Tetradesmus lagerheimii, assembly GCA_902809745.2. Lineage (NCBI taxonomy): Eukaryota > Viridiplantae > Chlorophyta > Chlorophyceae > Sphaeropleales > Scenedesmaceae > Tetradesmus > Tetradesmus lagerheimii. Next base: position 42,046 of record CADDIJ020002473.1, on the reverse strand, counting down.
CGGCAGACTTGCAAAACTTGACATGTGAGTTGCTGCGCTTCCCTGCTGAGGAAGTGCATGAGGCTCTAGCTGATGGTGCGCCTGGCCAGCCGCGCTCAACCTCTGGACCTGGTGATGCACCTCGCCGCCAGGGCTACGTCTTTGAGCCGCTGCTGCGTTGTGTGGCATGGGTGGTGCGGCAGATTACTGCAGCTAACATCACCCCAACAACGTGGCCGCGTGTTCTGCAATTGTGCAAGCTGATTCCGGTGCCCAAATCAGGGCAGGCTAGTGAGCCCAACAACAGGGACATGTATAGAGGCATTAGTGTGTCTAGCATTTATAGTCGTGTGGTTGACCGCCTCATGCACCTCCGCCTAGACCCAACTATGGAGAGCCTAGGTGTGCGTGCTGTTACACAGTGTGGTTTTCGCAAAGAACATGGCACAATTGATGCGTTGTTCACCCTTACGCATCTCATTAACAGGGCCCGCCACCAGCGTAAGAAGTTGTATGTTGTGTTCATAGATTTTAAGAAAGCTTTTGACACGGTTCCTAGAGACTTGTTGTTGGCACGTTGCAGGCAGCTTGGCATCCATGGCCGCTTCTTGTCTTTATTGGAGCGTCTATATGACACCATCCAGCTACAGGTGTCTGTGAATGGCAAATTGGGTGACCCTATTGATATGTGCCTTGGTACTAAGCAAGGAAGTGAGCTGAGCCCACTGCTGTTTGGGTTATTTATTGAGATGCTGCACGAGTTGATCACAATTAGAGGCAAGCCTGTTCCAGGTGGGGCTTCTGCTCCTCTTGGACCCAAGGTTGGCTCTCTTCGTGTGCCTGATTTGCTCTATGCGGATGACGGCTGCTTGATTGCTGAGTCGCCGGCAGACGCGCAATGCTTGTTGGATTGCTTGCAGTTGTTTTGTGAGATCACTGGCATGGAAGTCAACATGCAGCCTAAGAAGACGTGTGTGGTGGTGTTCCGTGGCAAACGTGTGCCCCGCCCGCGCTCAACTGCGTTCACGTATGCTGGTCAGCCCCTGAGCATTCAGAGCAGCTACACATACCTTGGTGCAGTGTTGCATGAGACCAAAGGTCTGCAGCCGGCAGTTGATGCTTTGGCAGCGTCTGGGCTCAAGGCCATGCATACCCTCTTGGGCCGCTTCCGTAAGCAACGCATCACACAATACGACATGAAGTGCCGCATGTTTGACATCATGGTTGAGCCTGTTATGTCATACGCATCTCATGTGTGGGGCCCCGAGTTGTGCCATACAGGCTTGTTCAGGCGCACAGGGTGGCGCATGTCTGCAGCTGACAAGGTGCATGTGTCATTCCTTCGCTACATGACTGGGGCTGGGCAACGCTCCAGCATTGATGTGCTGATGCGCGATCTTCACCGCTCGCCTGTTCAGCACCATTGGGTTGTGCTGGCGGCGCGCTGGTGGGAACGCCTTAGGGCCATGCCCGTTGATCGTCTTGCGCGGGTTGCGTGGGTGTCGGATGTGGAGTTAGCATTGAGTGGTTGCAAAACTTGCTGGACATACTATCTGCTGCACACTATGCAACGCCTTGGTGTTATACAGCAGGCTGCATGGCGTGAGCCTGGGGTGACGGCTGCAAGTGTATGTGGGCTTGAGTTGCATGCTACAGCCGTGTCTGCTGCCCTTGCACGCTTGGTTAAGCAGGGGTGGGCCGATGCAGGTGCGGAGGATGCTGACCCAAGAACAGCACCAAGCAATCATGTTACTATGTGCACACATGCTGCCTGGGTGCATCCTATGGAGGCTGATGCTGCTTTTGACCACAACACACAACCTCAATACATGCAATTATGCTTGCCGTTCCGGGTGTTGCAGTGCCTTGCACGGCTTCGCACTGGGGCTGCACAGTTGGAGGTGCAGTTGGGTAGACATGCCCGCCCTCGGGTGCCCAGGCAGCAGCGGTTGTGTAGACTGTGCTCGTGTGCTAATCCTGTTGCAGCTAGCCGAGCAGTTTAGCGCACACGCGTGCACGCCCGGACTGGGACCTATGACAATGTGGAGGATCTCAAACACTTTCTGCTAGAATGCCCTGCATATGACCACTTGCGCGGTGCCTGCCCTAGTGTGTTCTATCCTGCGGGTACTGTAGATGGCTATGCTAACGAGTTGGTGCCGCGCATTCTAGACTGTGAGGATCAAGAGGGCTTGGCTGTGGTGGTTTATCAGATGTGGTTGTATCGCTCAGTGTTGCTGGGGTTGTCCCCTGACCATCAAAGTGTGCCAATTCAGCCTGAGGGTTATGTCCTGTAGATGACGCCTTAGACGCTGTTGCTCCTAGCCCGTGATGAGTTTAGGTTACTTGACGAGTTACACATGCATCCTGTCACATTATTGGTTTGCTGCCGCCTTTATGCCGCCTTAGTTGCCCTGCCTATCTCTCTGGCTGTGTGATCTTGACAGCATGCTTTTTGGTTGGTGTGCTTCTTCAGCACATGCTGTTGGCTGATTGGGGTGTGTCACTGACACACCGCAGATATAATCTTATGCTCAATCTGGAGAGACCCTGTGCTCAACGGATGGCCTCAATGGGCTACATTGTGTGCTCATCTTCTTTCGTCACGCGTTGACATTGTGCTCATTTTGGGGTGGCTCATACCATCTGAGATGGTGACTGGACCCACATGTAACTACTCTCTCTCAAAATTCATGAAGCATCAGGACACACTTCAGTTGCATGTTGACGTAATGGCTGCTGATGCCTCGTGTGTTGTCTGCTGCAGGCGCTACAACAACGTGCTGATGGATGAGGAGCGCAAGATGCAGGCGGAGATGTTCCTGGGGCTCAAGGCACGGCTGTACTTCCCCACGCTGCACCTGGCGTACAGGTAAGATTGCAGGAGAGGAGTTACACGTAGGCTGTGGTGCGACCTGTTTACCATGGCTGGGTTACCTGCTGCCTTGTATCAGCTGTGTGCTTCGTACTACACATGACCTGCTGTCACAGGCCTGTTGAGCGTCGTCTTTCACCTACCCTTGTCCCCATGCCTTGTCGTCGGGTTTGGGTGATGCAGGTTTCTGCCGTCTCGTCTTGTACAGTAGCTCTTGATTTTGTGTTGCTGAGATTGCTTTCCGCGTGATCTGCATGCAGGGAGCCCGAGGGTGGTGTGCCTGATGACTGGCCAGAGTCAGACGATGATGAGCCAACAGCATCAGGCGAGGTCAGCGACCCCCTGGGCCTGCTGACATGGCCCCTCGAGAGCAGCAAGACCGCTCGCGGCAGCAGCATCGCCAGCAGCGCAGCAGCAGGGCTGGCAGGCGCTGCAGCAGCACTGGTTGGCCTAGCAGGGTCCGGCAGTGCTGCTGGTGGCAGTGCTAGCGCAGGCACGGGCCTGTCGGTGATGTCTGTTGCTGGCAGGGGGGACCGGGAGCGACTCAGCTCGGTGAGTGTGTGAGGCTGATGATGTTTGCATCTTCGGCTGTTGGTTTTGGGGCGGGCTTGGTGTTTGCATGGCGTGGCAGAACGTTTTGGGCAGCAGCAGGGCTGGCAGGCGCTGCAGCAGCACTGGTTGGCCTAGCAGGGTCCGGCAGTGCTGCTGGTGGCAGTGCTAGCGCAGGCACGGGCCTGTCGGTGATGTCTGTTGCTGGCAGGGGGGACCGGGAGCGACTCAGCTCGGTGAGTGTGTGAGGCTGATGATGTTTGCATCTTCGGCTGTTGGTTTTGGGGCGGGCTTGGTGTTTGCATGGCGTGGCAGAACGTTTTGGGCAGCAGCAGGGCTGGCAGGCGCTGCAGCAGCACTGGTTGGCCTAGCAGGGTCCGGCAGTGCTGCTGGTGGCAGTGCTAGCGCAGGCACGGGCCTGTCGGTGATGTCTGTTGCTGGCAGGGGGGACCGGGAGCGACTCAGCTCGGTGAGTGTGTGAGGCTGATGATGTTTGCATCTTCGGCTGTTGGTTTTGGGGCGGGCTTGGTGTTTGCATGGCGTGGCAGAACGTTTTGGGCAGCAGCAGGGCTGGCAGGCGCTGCAGCAGCACTGGTTGGCCTAGCAGGGTCCGGCAGTGCTGCTGGTGGCAGTGCTAGCGCAGGCACGGGCCTGTCGGTGATGTCTGTTGCTGGCAGGGGGGACCCGGAGCGACTCAGTTCGGTGAGTGTGTGGGGCTGATGGATGTTTGCATCTTTGGCTGGTGGCTTTGCAGAGCTTGGTGTATGCATGCGCAAGATGGATTGGCAGAAAGTCTGTGGGGCAGCAGCATTGCCTGTGGGTATGGTTGGGCTAGCAGGGTCTGGCAGGGTTTGCTGGTAGCGGTGCTGGCGCAGGCACGGGCCTGTCGGTGATGTCTGGTGCTGGCAGGGGGGACCGGGAGCGACTCAGTTCGGTGAGTGTGCGAGGCGGATGGATGTTTGCATCTTCGGCTGTTGGCTCTGGGGACTTGGTTTTTCATTGTGCAAGATGGGGTGGCAGAACGTGTGTGGGGCAGCAGCAGCGTCGGCAGGATTGTGGCCACACTGGCTGGGCTAGCGGGGTTTAGGGGCTGCCGCTGGTGATGGTGATCGTGCTGGTGACGGCACTGGCGTGTTGGTGACGCCTGGTGCTGGCAGGAAGATGAAGCACAACACACGACAAGCTTCAAATCAAGCATGAGGCATATGCACCCCGCTTCCTTAGCACAGTCAAGTTTGTGATAGTATGTGATATATTTGTGACATGTCGTCTTCCATGTTACCGCGCTCCTGCAGGGCAACAGCTTTGGAGGATGAGGCATGTGCAGCACCCTGCAGTTCTCAGCGCACTAAAGCATGTGTTAAGTAGTGGCTAGCACATTGTCATCTGTCGTTACCCAGCACCTGCAAGGATGATGACGGTTGCATCGCCTTCCATGTAACCGCGCTCCTGCAGGGCAGCAGCTTCACAGGATGAGGCATGTGCAGCACCCTGCAGTTCTCAGCGCACTAACTCATGAGTCAGGTGGTGTCTTGCACATTGTCATCTTGTAACCCAGCGCCTGCAAGGATGATGATGATTGCAAGGATCATGACAATTGCATGTCACCGCGCTCCTGCAGGGCAGCAGCTTCACTGAGAGCCCGGACTTCATGGTTGAGCGCCTGCCCAGCCACACGCGCAGCTTCAGCAGCGAGAAGATCCTGCAGGAGTTCAGGGAGCTGCAGCGGGCAGGCCAGGCACATGCACACGCACAGCCACAGGCGCAGCTGCTGGGGCAGTCGGTGAGTGCTTGAGGTTGCTGCCATGGGGGTGAGAGTGGTGTCAGGTGTTGGGCCGAGCTGCTAGTGCTGGATATAAAGGAATCTATTCATTCATTGGCCTGTTGAATTTAAACGATAAGTTGGTGTGATGGCAGGAGTCATTGAGCAGTGGGTCTGCCGCATGCACAGGCGCAGTGGCTGTGGCACTTGATGGGTGTATCATGGGCTGCAACACTGTAATTTTTGAAGCTGACGTACAGTGGCTTCAGAGTCTTCAAATTTCTGGCTGTTCTTGTCCACCATGTAAGCACCTCTTTCAGGGCAGTCATACTCATCTCGCATGCACATGCTGCGTTGCCTGCCCCATGCTGCAGTGCCCTGGGCGGCCGCCACTCATACCAACAGCCCCGGTTGGCAGCAGCAGCAGCAGCAGTGCCCTCAACAGCCCCAGCAGCTTCACCAAGCCCACGCCACCAGCAGCAGCAGCGGCAGCTGGAGCAGCAGCAGCCAGCATTGGTGCCAAGAGAATGGCGGACTTTGACCAGGAGCTCAGTGACAGGGCGCCACCAGCAGCAAACGTGCTGAAGCCTTTTGATGACCCCCTTGGCTTGCTGTAGCACGTACGTATTGCCAGTGCGTATATCACAAGTTTATTTGAGCGCTGCGTATACCACAATGTGATGGAGGCACCGAGATTTCATGATGTGTTGGTGTTAGCGGTTGTTGACGCACAGGCAGTTGCTACGCAAGGTGTCATGCTCTGCCCATCTCCTGTCGCAGCATGCATGCACTGTTTGTGCAAGTCTTCAGCGGATGTTGTGCAGTAAAGGATAACCATGACAAGCGCCGTTGCTGTAAACGGCTGTGATGTTTGCTCATGCACACACCTGCAACATGGTTTTAAGGTCAGGTGGGCTTCAGCTGGTATCTGGGGTGTGCTGGTTAATGCTGATATGTGTAGAGCTTATGAAGCGTCCTGACTCGCTGGGTGGGCTTCACCCATGCTCAAGTTGCGTGTGATTACGCTGTGTGAAGCATGGTGTGCAGGCGTTATTGTGCAGCTCTGCAGCTGACTCACGGTCATGCGAGTAGCGGCACGGCGTGTCATATAACAGCGCCGCTGTTTAGTGACGTAGCTTTGTTTGGGATTCGTATGTGCAGACTCTTGCAGGAAGCAAAACAATCTCACATGTCGACGGTGACCAATTCTGGCATCTGCTGCTGCCAGCTGGCGGCAGTACGCTCCATTAATATGTTGGCAGTTGCGCTGCTGCCATGTGGCGCTAGCCGCCTTGGTGCGTCATGTCTCCTCATGTGCGTTGCTTTGTGTGTGGTGTGTTGCATGGACTGTGTGACGTGGCAGGTTGCCTGTGCTGTGCAGTGTGTGCAGCTGCCACCAATACTGTCCAGTCCAAGGGCATGCCAGCAAGAGTGTGTGCAGGCACGTGTGTACGTGCTGCATGCCAGAGACTGGCCAGAGACATTGTTCGATGCGACGCTGATAAATGCGTTCTTGGCGATCGTGCGATGCAGCATGCTTTGGGCCTGCTGCCTTGGTCCCCGTCGGCCGGTGACGGTTTGGTGTGCCGAGAACCCCCTACACTTTTCGAAAGTGCGTGTGTTGACACACATGCACCTTGCGTTACTGCTGTAGACCGTCCACCTGTCAGACACCCGCCACGGCCGTACAGTGCAGAGCCCTAGTCACCATCCAGTGAGCAGAGCAAGCACAGAATACAAATTCTGCTGGACGACAGTCATAAGTAATACTTGTTCAACGACGTGTTCACCTGTGCACCCGTTGTCTTGCTCTAACGCTTGCCAGCCACTTCAGCAACAGCAGCCAGCTGCCTCCAGCCAAAACGCCCGTGAAACAGGACTGGATAGCCTTTTCAAAGCGCTGGCATCCTGTGACTGTCCTGGCTTTCGATCAACCACAATAACGACTTCCGCAAAACGCCAAACGCCTGAACGCAGCATAGCACCTCCTTGTTCCGCGTCATCACTACACCTACAGACATATAAAGCACGTCAGCACCAGTGAGACAGCGCTTGAAAGCTTCTGGGCGAGCTAGGACTGCCAGTATGCTTTCAGCACCTGGACGCGCAGTCGGTCCTCACAGGCAGCAGCACGGCTCGAAGACACACCCAACGCTCAGATCTGGACAAGTAGTGAACATAGCCGCGCCGACAAGCGTAGCTGATGTACATACAGCGTGGGCACCAGTAGTGCCAGAGCAGTGCCAGCAGCCAGCAGAGCTGCTGCCTGGGACGCCTGAATTAGATGAGCAGCAAGGCACCTGCCAGCAGCAGTGGAGCTGGAAGTGGGGCAGTAGCATTTCTTACACCCAGGCTGGATGCCCTAGTGATGGCCGGCCTGCGCTGCTGCTGCTGCACGGCTTTGGAGTGTCGCACAAGCACTTTGTGCACAACATCGAACCGCTGGCACAGCAGTACGCGGTGCGCAACTGACTGTTGTTTGGGATCGTAACTTCTTTACTTGGTTGTTGTTTATGCTTCAAATATGCCAGCACTTGCTTCCTTAAATGTATGCACGTTGGGTGGACTCTGCACACAATTGTGTTTGACCAACCACTTACAGCAGCAGCTACTGCCCTCAAGACCCAAATCATAGCAGCTACTAGCAGTCACTTTGTATCAAGTCGCCTGTGCTCCCACCTGCTGCTGCTGCTGCTGCTGGCCCACTCTCACTCACGTGGTGCAGGTGTATGCAGTCGACCTGCTGGGCCACGGTGGCAGCTGGGCTGACTGTGCACTTGATTGTGTTTGACCAACTTCCTGCAGCAGCAGCGACTCCCCTCACCAAATCATAGCAGCTACTATCACACATGTGCTCTCACAACATCTGCTGCTGCTGCTGCCGGCCCACTCTCACTCTCATGGTGCAGGTGTATGCAGTCGACCTGCTAGGCCACGGTGGCAGCTGGCCTTCGCGGCACACCTGCGAGCACGCCGTATTAGGCCACCTGTGCTGTCACAATACCTGCTGCGACTGCTGCTTCTGCTGCTGCTGCTGCCGGCCCACCCTTCCTTGTATGGTGCAGGTGTATGCAGTCGACCTACTGGGTCACGGTGGCAGCTGGCCTTCGCAGCACTCCTGCGAGCACGTCGTATCATGTCGCCTGTGCTCTCACAATACGTGCTGCGACTGCTACTGCTGCTGCTGCTGGTGGTCAACTCTTACTCGCATGGTGCAGGTGTATGCAGTAGACCTGCTGGGTCACGGTGGCAGCTGGCCTTCGCAGCACTCCTGCGAGCACGTCGTATCATGTCGCCTGTGCTCTCACAATACGTGCTGCGACTGCTACTGCTGCTGCTGCTGCTGGTGGTCAACTCTTACTCGCATGGTGCAGGTGTATGCAGTAGACCTGCTGGGCCACGGTGGCAGCTGGCCTTTGCAGCACACCTGCAAGCACGTCGTATCATGTCGCCTGTGCTCTCACAATACGTGCTGCAACTGCTGCTGCTGCTGCTGCTGGCCCACTCCCACGCGCGTGGTGCAGGTGTATGCAGTGGACCTGCTGGGCCACGGTGGCAGCTGGCCTTCGCAGCACACCTGCGAGCACAGCGGGCAGCAGCTGCACTACAACGTGGCAACATACACGGAGCAGCTACACAGCTTCATACAGGAACAGATCGGGCAGCCGGTCTACGTAGCTGGCAACAGCCTAGGTAAGCTTACCAGCAGACTAACACCAAATGCGCGGATTACAGTTGACAAGAAGGTTCAGCCGGGTTCCTTGGATCGTTGTATCCAGCACCTCAGACACAGCTGTGCACATATGCAAGCATTTGAAGTGCGGACCAGTTATGTAGCTGGAACAGCCTAAGTAAGCACAGCAGACTGACAGCCACTTCACGGATTACACACCAACAGAGGAGCCGGCCAGTTTCCTTGCACCATTGTATTCAGCACCTTCAGGCACAGCTATGCACAGATGCAAGCATTCAACTGCACATAAAAAATAATATGGTGATTGCGACAGCTTGGCACTCTGCCGCCCATCATCACAACCAGCATGCAGTTTGACCCTCTTGTTGCTGCTGCCGCTGCTGCAGGTGGTTTCCTTGCAGCCAACCTAGCAGCGCACCACCCAGACTCAGTGAGGGCCGTGGTGCTGCTCAATGCAGCACCCTTCACGTCTCCATACATCCCAGGCCGCGACCTGCTGCTGTGGCGGCTGCTGGCTGCTGCAGCTGACGATTCGCTGCCAGCACCACGGGAGGTGAGCCAGTGCATAGCCAGCCGCAAATGTCAAAGAGCGGATTTAGACGGAACCCATGTAAAAGCAAGCTGTGGTAGTGATTACAAAGTATGCAGTGCATGTGGTATTGATTACACAGTATGCATTGAATGTCTCCAAACTATGCTGCTGAAGATTCGCTACCAGCGCCTCGGGAGGTGAGGCAATGCACAGCCAGCCGCGGATGTGGTAGTGTTTAGTAACTATGCATTGTAGGTTTCCAAACTATGCAGCTGACAATTCGCTGCCAGCACCCCGGGAGGTGAGCCAGTGCACAGCCAGCCGCGACTGTGGTAGTATTTACAAAGTATGAATTGAATGTCTCCAAACTATGCAGCTGACGATTCGCTGCCAGCCCCTCGGGAGGTGAGCCAATGCACAACCATCATTTTGCCCAGTCACTTTATCTCGATTGTTCTGCAGCAGGAGTGGAGCCGCAAAGGAATCCACTGCCAAACCACCTGCTTGGGCGCGTTAGGAGCTATCACTTGCATGCAACTCATCTGCAGCAGGCAGCCGCATTCTGTGTATGCCGCATCGTGTTGTAAACTCCCTGCTACGCTTGTAACATGAACGCATCCTTACTTCTCGCGTACAGTGCATTCTCCACAGGCTGCACGTGCTCATGCAAAACCTGCTGCTGCTGCTGGCTCCTGTGCCATCCTGCCGCTGTGTAACCTGGCATCGATCTTGTGTGGAGCAGCAGATCGCGTCATTTGTGCGTAGCTTCTGGTGCGTCTTCTGGTTGGCAGGCAACCCTAGCAACTTCGTAGCGCTGCAGTGTTGCAGCTTTGCGTGCAGCTGCACATTTACTGCTGCGCAACTGCTGTCCACGTATTTTACATCAGCAAGCATTTACTTCCATCAGCTGCTCTTGACTAACTTTCAGCGTAGCAGCAGGAGCACGTTGCTACCATACGTACCAAATGCATGCTGCTGTCAAATAGCCACCCACAAGCAAATAGCTGGGCTTCCACAGACGACAAGATGAATACAGCATTACGGCAAGGAACCACGGGCCGCAACAATTGGGTTCAGTCCTATGCTGACAGGATATTGGATACGCTGCTCCTGCTGCTGCTGCAGGTGGGACATCATCCGGCAGCCCGACTCCATCAGGCTGGTTCTGCAGCTGGTGTACGCGCGGCACTCAGCAATTGACGACCAGCTGGTGCAGTGCATTCTGGAGCCAACTGAGCATCCACAGGCGCTCGACGCGTTTGTGAGCATGGTGCTGTCACCTGCTGGCAAGCTGTCGTTTGATGAGGTGCTGCAGCGAGTGGAGTGCCCCGTCTGCTTGGCATACGGTGAGTTGGTGGATACTTATGCTGCTGAGATGAACATCAGGATAGGGTATGTGACAGCGGACAGAAAGGGTGGCTGCTGTGGCACTGCTACATATCGCTATGTGATTGACTGGTGGTGGGTACATGGTGTTTCATGCTGTCTTGTAATCAAGTGCTGCAGCACGTAAAGTGCTCTGTCTGCTTGGCATACGGTGAGTCATTGGGTGCAGCCGTGCATGTTATGATTGCAGCTGCTAGCTTTTTGGGTGGCTGTCTTTGCGGGCAATACAGCAGAGGCAGCTGCAGCAATCGACGACCAGCTGGTACAATACATCCTGGAGCCAACCGAGCATCCACAGGCGCTTGACGCGTTTGTGAGCATGGTGCTGTCACCTGCTGGCAAGCTGTCGTTTGACGAGGTGCTGCAGCGAGTGGATTGCCCCGTCTGCTTGGCATACGGTGAGTTGGTGTCTATACTATTCAGATCACGTGAACATCAGGATTGAGTCTGTGCTGGTAGACAGGAAGAGTGGCTGCTGTGGCACTGCTGCATATCGCTTAGTGCGCTGTGCCACAGCTACTCGGTGTAGCCGGTGGAGGTTACATGGAGTTTGGTAGCAGTCTTGAAATGAAGTGCTGCAGCGCGTGGAGCGCCCTGTCTGCTTGGCTTACGGTGAGTCATTGAGTGCAGCCAACCATAATATGATTGCATCGACGACCAGCTGGTGCAGTGCATCCTGGAGCCAACTGAGCACCCACAGGCGCTTGACGCGTTTGTGAGCATGGTGCTGTCACCTGCTGGCAAGCTGTCGTTTGATGAAGTGCTGCAGCGCGTGGAGTGCCCTGTCTGCTTGGCGTATGGTGAACCAAGGGATACTATTGCATATCAGGTGTACATCAGGGTAGAGCCTGTGTTGGTGGACAGGAAGAGTGGCTGCTGTGGCACTGCTCCATGGTGGAGCACCGTGGAGCAGTGCCACAGCAGCCACGTGCAAGTTGCCCAAAGTTCGCTGTGTAGCCGGTGGTGGGTACATGGTGTTGCAAGTTGTCAGTTGGGTGAAGTGCAGCACGTTCGATTGCCCTGTCTGCTTGGCGTACGCTGGGTCATTGGTTGCAGCCGTGCATGTCATGATTGCAGCTGCTAGCTTCTTAGATGGGTGGCCTGTGTTTGCAGCGATTAATGCAGAGGCAGCTGCAGCAAGCAGAGAAGCTAGGTGCAACGCCTGCCATTTATGCAGGACTCACAAGAAGTGCATCTGATCTGCACTGAAAGCGTGTGAGTGAGCAAGGTGCTGTCATCTGCACAAGGTGCTTGTTGCACCGCATGGGTTTGAGAGCGATTGTGCGCGTTTCATCTGCTGGCAAGCTGACGAGGTGCTGCAGCACGCTGAGTGCGCATGTGCTATCATGCAATGAGCTGTGCAGCAGCGCATGCGTGTGCGTGTGCATGTATGGGTGGCAACCATGCGATATGTGACTAGCAGGCACAACAGCACCTGACTTCTGTGCTGTTCATCCCGCAGTTTGTGAGGACCCTTGGGAGCACATACACACAGGCACACTAGCAGAGCACAGCATGGACGACGCAGCACCAACATGAATTGCATGACACAATAACAAGCCGCGCGTTTTGTATAGCAGGTCGCGAGGACCCTGGGGTAGCGCCGCTGTGCGGCCACAGGGCAATCATGGAAGTGCTCGACACCGATGATAAGCCGCGCGCCTTGTACTGCAGGTCGTGAGGACCCTTGGGTAGCGCCTCTGTATGGCACGTGTGGCAGTCACGCATGTCAAGCGCCAGGCACAACAAGCACTTGACTTTATATGCTGCTTATGCCGCAGGTCGCGAGGACCCGTGGGTAGCGCCGCTGTATGGCCACCGCGCAAAGCGGCTGCTGCCGTCTGCTGTGTACTTTGAGCTGAGCCCAGCTGGGCACTGCCCCCACCATGAGGCTCCCACGGCAGTCAACAGCATCATTGCCACGTTTGTGGCAGCAGTGGAGGCAGGGCAGCAGCACCAGCATGAGCTGATGCAGGTGCGTTGTTGGTGTTATATACTTTTACAACCTGTTATAAACCATCATGTACTATTTGTATAGTGTGGTACATATACTAGTTAGTGTGTGGCTGCAGCTTGGTGCAGCGATGCGCAGGTGTTGCTAAAAATGCCAAAAGGACGATGGAAGCAGAATGCAACATGCTGCATTCTGCTGCTGGCTGGCTTTTTCGCCACGTTTGTTGCAGCAGCGGAGGCAGGGCAGCAGCACCAGCACGCACTCATGCAGGTGCGCTGCTGGCGGTACACCATTACATACTGTAATCAACTATCAACTACTATACTAGACTACTTTGTATACCATTGTATACTATCTGGGAGTATTCTAATGGTGTGTGGCTGCAGTGTGGTGCAGCAGGTTTGCCATAGGGATGCAAAAGAAAGGGCACTGGAAGCAGAATGCAACATGTTGCATTCTGCGTCTGGCTGGTTTTTTCACCCCTTTTGTAGAGGCAGGGCAGCAGCACCAGCACAAACTGATGCAGGTGTGTTGGCCATATCTTTTTTGGCGTTTATGATGTCTTTATGATGATATTATTTGTTTTGTATGAAGATGTTCCGTTGGTTTGTGGCTGCAGTGCGGTGCAGCGTGTTTGCCATCGGGATGCCCAAAGGGCGCTGGCAGCAGAATGCAACATGCTGCATTCTGCTACTGGCTGGTTTTTTCGCCACGTTTGTGGCAGCAGTGGAGGCAGGGCAGCAGCACCAGCACGCACTCATGCAGGTGCGTGTTGGCGGTACACTGTTTGACGTTTCTGATATCTCATTGTGTTGTTGATATTGTGTTGTACCAAGAAATTTCCAGTGGTGTGGCTGCAGTGTGGTGCAGCCGGTTTGCTATAAGGATGCCCAAAGGGCACTGAAAGCAGAATTCAACATGTTGCATTCTGCTGCTGGCTGGTTCTTTTGCCACATTTTTTGGCAGCAGTGGAGGCAGGGCAGCAGCATCAGCACGCACTCATGCAGGTGCGTGTTGGCGGTACACTGTTGGCGCTTATGATATTATTTATGAGCCTAACACTGTTTGTACAGTGTTGCTGCAGCAGCACGACAGTCAACAGCATCATCTCCACGTTTGTGGCAGCTGTGGAGGCAGGGCAGCAGCACCAGCACGCACTCATGCAGGTGCGTGTTGGCGGTATACTGTTTTGCGGTTATGTGTTTTATATGATGTTGATATTCTTAATTATATTCCGTTGGTGTGTGGCTGCAGTGATGCAGAGTGTTTGCCATGTAGGAAAGTTCAAAGGGCACTGGCAGCAGAATGCACAACATGTTGCATTCTGCTGCTGGCTGGTTCTGTTTGCAGCTGTGCGACTGGTCAAATGCAACAGGTTCTCTGCACTAGTGCCCTCTCCCTGCTGTTTCTTGCAGCTGCTGGCGTCGCTGCTTGATGTGCTACGTACTATCTTGAGATGCAGGCTGGCTAAGTCACCAGCTATGATGAGAGTGACAGCTGCATAGTGTACGCTGAGCTCTGCCTGCATCAATCCACTGTACCCTGATTGCCAGTACTGCCTTCAAGGAGTGACTTCCTTCCTTCAGCTCTTGCTGTGTCTTCCCTTGAGGCTGCTGTTTGCACTGCTGCTTACTGCATGCAGGCTGGCTCAGTGACAAGCTTTGACGAGGGAGACGGCTGCACAGTTCAAGTGATGGCTGCATGTTCCGGGCTGAGCTCCTGCAGCAATCCACTGTACGCTGATTGCCCCTTCTGCCCTCAAGCAACAACTTCCTTCAGCTCCTGCCGTGTCTGCTCCTCCCACGTTGCTGCGGTTCGTACTGCTGTTTGCGACATGCAGGCCGGTTCAGTGACAAGCTTTGACGAGGGAAACGGCTGCACAGTGCAAGTGGCATGTGTTCACTTCACCTTGATTGCCCCTTCTGCGTTCAAGCAACATGTCCTCAGGATCCTGCTGTCATGCGGAATACGGGCGCACTGCCGAGAAAGGGACACAGCAGATGATGCACTGACATACTCCCCCTTTTTTTGCTGTGTCGGCCCCTGTTGCTGCTGTTTGCGGCATGCAGGCCGGTTCAGTGACAAGCTTTGACGAGAGAGACGGCTGCACAGTACAAGTGGCATGTGTTGATGGCAGCCCGCGAAACTTGCTTGAAGCAGCTGACGCAGCGCTTTGGAGACTCAAGCAGCATGCAGCAGCACTGCTGCGCCGCAGACAGTGCTTGTGATTCCCACCGACAGATGGCAGCAGCAGCCAAAGGCAGCAGGGTCCGCGCTGTGCAGCTGCAGCAAAGGAAGCCGAGCTTACGTGTTGGTGTGGATGGCAGCCCGCGCAACCTGCTTGAGGCAGCAGGTGCAGCAGCACAGCGGCGGCACAGATGCTGCTTGGAATGGTCCAGGCAGCAGCTACAGGCGGCAGGTTGCAGTATCGGGAGGTGCAGAACCACAGAGCTCAGCTGTTGTTCCCCAAAGAATCACAGCAATTTGAGCAGCTCATGCAACCTGCTTGAGGTAGCGGTTGCAGCAACAGTAATGCTTTGCAAGCGGAAGTCCATGGTGCACTGCAGCTGCATTCAATCTGCATGCATCTTATGCTGCACAGCACATGCTTGTACAATCAACTGGCCGGTGTGAAACATACGCCAGCCTGGGTGCCTTCTTGTGCACTCCCATCTGCTGCTGGCGTTCTAGCTAGAAACAGGCTGTGCATGTAGCAGGCTCATGCATCACGTTGCATGCACGGCGCTGCATGCATGCCCTTGTACATCAAAAAGCCATTGCTGTGCACACTCCCAGTGTCATGATCTGGCACGTTCAGTGCAGCGTCTTTGTAGCATACACACATGCATGGGGCATGTCCCTGCGGCTTTGTCTCTTGTCTTTGTGGCTTGGTTATGGGTGAAGCGGCACATTAGTGCCGGTCAATTGGTGCATTTGCACTGCATTCACGGTGCCAGTCTGCTGCTCACTTGCTTGGCTCCCTTGGCCAAGCATGCATGGAGTCTGTTGTCAAGTGAAGTGTGAAGAACTTCCACTGTTGTTGTGCGGCTTTTCTGCACACTTGTATACACGTTGCGGTTTTGAGCAGCCGCATGTCTCATGCAGCATGCTGCAAAGCCACTGCATGGCAATCCTGGCTTGCCTTTCTCTTGTTGTTTGTTTGCGTACTGGGATACAGGGAGGAATGCTGGAAAGGTTGCAGTTGTAGATCTGTACAGATCACCATTGGGCAGGGGCAAATGGGAAAGGGGGGAGGGAGACAGTGTATGTGCACCCGCTTCCTTCGCATGCCATGCGGCAGGCACGGTGCTGTATGCCCGCTTCTTTTGCAGCTACAGCCTGTAGCAACAGGCTGTTGCAGACACGGCCCTCCCCAGTCATGATCAGGGCAGGGCTACATGACATCGTCGTCAGTCAGCTGACACAAGCGCACTCAGAGCAGAAAGATGATGTTTAACCAGTATTTGACAAGATAGGCGTGTTTTTTTGTGTCATGAAGTGTTGTCTTCTTCTCGTCTTCTTCTTGTGTTTTGAATACCAGCTTTCCCTGCATGCCAAGGTGTTGTCACTACTACAGGTTCGTCGCAACAGCACTTGCGCAGTTTACGTCATGCATATATACAGGCTGTAGCATACATGCCTGCTGTACGGCTGTACCACGGTACAGCTGCTGCCAGCGTGTACACTGTATACAGCACTGGCAGCACTCACTGACTGTGATTTGGGTGACCTCGTCTGTGTATCTTGGTCTGTCATTGCGTGACCTGGTCGCAAAGCAACCTGCTGGTTTGCAGCACCTGCAATAATATGTATTAGTCAGGCTTAACTATGTGTTCAACAAGGCTGTGCAACTGGATGCAAATAACGTCATCGTTACCCATTCAAGCCCTAGCAAAACGCCAACTCAGCCAACTGAGTATCGGGCTCCAGTTCGCAGTGCAAAGAGCATGTAACGGACACCCATAACACCACTGGTGCTTAAAGCACCGTGCAGTGATTGCCACCTGTGCTCCAACTACACACCCACGGTCCCCGCTGCGTTCTTGAACAATGAACACTGATCAGTGCACATGCTGGCGCACTTCACAACGTATGAATCCGTTCTATAACAATTTTGCATTGAGACAACATCAATGATCCCGGCAGCACATGCAGCATTCATGCACACTATGCTGGATGCTTTCTGACATCTGCAAGTAATCATGCACATCATGCCGGTCGCAGCTCAACAGCCTGCAGCAATCCTCCCAGCTGCTACATTGCAGCACTTTTGCTTCTTGCACCCGAGCCAGGATCCCACAGCACAGAAACACACACCCCCAGTGGCAGTTGATCACCCACCCAAACTAGCCACAGTACAGCAGATCCCCACTCATTTACAAAACCTGTACAGGCAGTGGCCCCCATTCACACAGAGGGTGCACGTGGCATCATCTTGCAACACAAGGATGCAGTGCGATCTGGACACATAAAGTCGAAACATAAGCATTGAACGCACCATGCAGTGGATTCCAACCCTGCATGCCCGAACTGTACACCCACCATCACCACTGCGTGCAATGCACTGTGTGTTGACCGCAACGCTCAGCGCCAAAGCAGAGACAGAACAGCCACATGATATCCGAGCTCATATCATATGTTGAACAGACAAAACAGGTGCATCATAGGATACGAGTTCAAGTCCTGGTGTTGCTGATATGCATGGCCATAGCACGTGCACAGATTCTGCATATGAAACGGTGCAGCAGCGCAATCGCCATCAGTTCCTGCAAGTGGCCACATGGCCTGAAGATTAGTCCAGATGCATCATCCCATCAAGGCAAGGTCCAACATGTCTGTGCAGATGGTCAACATGCCACAAACCGACATGATGTGCCACTTTTCAATACTCAACACATCAGCTAGGTACCTTGCCTGCATGCGGGTCAAGCTTTATGAATTAATCATCCCAATCATCATCAAACTTGCGCTTGGGCGCTGTCCTACTCAGCAACACAAATAGCAGCACCTCCGCAACTACCAGCACAGCCACCAGCAACCCCGCAGGCACCGAAAAGAACACCCAACCCTGCGGCAAGCCCTGCGCAGTGACATAGCCGCCACACACTGCGTAACACGTGCCTTGACTGCCGACCAGCAGTGCTAACAGCAGCGCTGTAGCAAGCAGCGCAATGGCAGATATGATAGTGAACACAATCGCAGGCCACCAACGACGCTCGCGAGGAAACCGGCTGCTCTCGGAGGATCTCCGACGTTTGAACAAACCACCACCTGCAAAGCCACCACCGCTGCTGCTGTCACCAGACGCAGCGCCGCCATCTGTAGATATGTTATGTTCGTGGCTGTAGATTGCGGCCGACGTATTCCAAGGCATGTTCACTATGAAGGTTGAGACAAATGAGCAGTACGCACCGCGAACACCTGACATGCAGTCCAGAAGCATGCCCTGACCGCCGCACACACAGCAGTTTGAGTACAGGATCCAACCAATAACCAGAAGCGCAACCAGCCCAGCGATGACAAGGTAAAATGACGGCCGTCCGATGTTGTCATCCAGCATAGTCGAGGCGATGGATGACGCAACAGCAACTGCGCGGCAGACTGCGCTGCAGGCACAGTAGACGCCTGTAACTAACGCAAACACTGCGGTCTTACCAGAGCCGCGCGTCTGCGCTAGCTTTGCTCCTCCCCATAACGATTGGCGCTGAGACACTGCATACGCGCTGCAGAAGACAGCCAGGGAGAGCACGCCAACGCCAAACGACAGCGCAGTCGCCACCAGTGGGAGAGTAGCCACAGTTTTGCTGCTGTTGAAGGCGCCTGGGGGTGTGTAAAGCTGGCTGCTGCTGCTGAGCGCAACGAGCTGCAGCAGCAGCGCAAAGGCTGCTATTGTGACGCATGGCCCTTTGAGCACGAGCTCTGCTAGCCGTGAACGGATGAACACCTGCGTGCATGAAGTGCATGGTGACGTGGGGGTCAGTGGCAGCCACTTGATAAATACTAAAAGACACAGCGTCGCAGGTAAGTCATACAGCAGTCGTCTGCTGCATCCTGAGTTTGCCACGACTGTGCATGCTGCTTGTCAAGGTGGTTGTGCACCCGTTTGTATGACTGCATGAGAGCTGCATACTGCAATAACATGGCCGCACGGTGCTGCTTGCCACCATGTGAACGCAGATGAAACCCCTACAGACATACTTGTGCTGACATATATACATTTCATTTGTATGCTCCCGGAGCTTTAGCCCATCCATGCAGCAACAAGCCTCACCTTCTGTGCATGCCGTGTGTACAGCTCCTGCTCTTCTGCCCCAATCCCTGCTACTGGCGCGTATGCGCACAGCGACTGATACGCAGGCTCACAAAGCACCAGCCCCCTTGCTGCTGCTGTTATGTACGGCAGAATAGGCCCGCAGCTGTCACATTCGTTTCCAAAACCGGCTCTGCGGGCCTCCTGCACTGCCCACATCGCAATAGCCATCTGACACAGCAAGTGTGCAGCTAGCAAGCCCACTGTCAGGTATACACACATCCAGAAAGCGAAGCTGTAAGGTGGATTTCTGAATATCAGGGAAGGGCCGGCTGGCAAAGAGCTACTGGTAAGGGCTAGGCCGGCACACGCAGGGGTCGTAAATGGGTTGCGGTGCTGGCGCTGCTCCTTTTGTGCTGCTGCAAAGGACTTCGACCAGCCTGTTACTACAGGCGCGTTGCTGCAGCGCCATGCTTGGGTGCGTTGCTGCTTTGCTAGCGCTGCATACTGCATGACGGCAAAGACGTCAGTAGCAACGTCTAGCCAGGAGAGCAGCACGCATGCTAATGGGATGAGCCAGTGCAGCCGTGCCATGCTGGCGCTGGCTGTGCTGCTGCTGCTGGTGCTGCTGCCGCTGCACAGCAGCGGCTAGCCTTTTGCTGCAGCAAGTGATCTGTTCTGTAGCAGCTGCCACGTCAGTGAGTCGACTGCTGCTCCTGAACAACGCTGTCCGACTTGATTCAAGCAGCTGCAGAGCTGCTGTCCCTGCATGACAGCAGAGAGAGCAGATGCAGAGGCGGCTGAGCATAGTTGCAGCCGTAGCGCAA
Organism: Tetradesmus lagerheimii; assembly: GCA_902809745.2. Classification (NCBI taxonomy): domain Eukaryota; kingdom Viridiplantae; phylum Chlorophyta; class Chlorophyceae; order Sphaeropleales; family Scenedesmaceae; genus Tetradesmus; species Tetradesmus lagerheimii. The sequence continues at coordinate 22,238 of CADDIJ020002473.1, read as the reverse complement.
CATGCAGGATCACAGATATCAAATAACAAGTTCTTGCTGTGCTGCATGGTGTGGTAGCAGCTGCAACCTGTGGTAAGAAGCAGTGTCACTAGCAGCAGCAGCAGCATCACCACTACCATCTGCTACTGCTGCACGCATGCTGCAGCTGTCACGCTTTAAAGCAGTGTTACTCCAATTCAAGCTGATACCACTGTGCAAGCGTGCTGATGGGTCCTCGTGCCACACACCTAGCGTGTCGAGAGTGGCGCAATAGCCCGCCAGGTACGCACGATCGACGATGACAGCAAGCTATATATTGTATAATATTAATAGTAATAATTTGAAAGTCAGATAACAGTTGTATGCTGAGCAACGCCGCGAGGTCGATTTGCGCGGCACAAGCTAGACGCCCACGATGACGAAGCACACGTAAACAGCCAAGTAGTCGTTCATAAGTTTATCGAAAGCAATGTTTCCACGCGTTCACGCTGATGCTAAGTGACAGTGACTCAGTTACCTCGAAGTTGGTGACACCAACAGTCAGCATCAAGAGGCCTCAGGTTGTTCTGCAGCTCGCAGCGCTTTAGCGGCTTCTGCCGGCCAGTTGACAGTAGCTCCGTCCACACCACACTTCACGACGTGGTGCAACAGCTACATAAGCAGACCGCACCCACAGCAGGAGACAAGTGCAAGGATATGTCAGGATACATCAGCATGCCTGGTTTGCACGATCAATGCACCCCTCCAGCACAAGACGATGCATCACGGAAACCCTAGGGAGAGCGCTGCACTTGATGATGATCAACATATGACTCCATTTTAGGGGCGGGGGGCGAGGGGGCGGGGTGGTGGTGGTGGTGGTGGCAACCCATGCAATCGCTGGAAACGCGGTCTTGCACTCTACACACAGGATGGTGACTGGCAACGCCACTGAAAAGCATGACACTGGCATGCCGTGCTTGCTATGCTTCGAATAAACACACGACCTGCTAACAGCCATACAGGGCTGCACCGCACCTCAAGCGTCTTGACTCCCCAAGCTCGCACCACAAGTCCCCGGCTCTTGATCAACTGCACGCCCTCAGGCGTGAGTGCGTTGGCCCTAGGGCACAGCATCTCAAAACCACAGGCTGCTGCTTGGTCAACCAGATCACTGCTGACCTCTTGGATCAGCCAGCCATGGGGCACTGCCAGCAGCAGCTGTGAGGGGATATCAGGGTAGTCACATGATCAACAGCAGAAACATAGGCAGGAAGAGTTGGGAGGGCACAGATGATGCACAGTGTCTTGGCAATAGATGTGCAGCAGCACTGCGGCGAGATTCACCGCGTGCGCAGCGTACAGACATTGTGCTGCTCATGTGCAAGCAGTGCACTGTACAAGCACTGCAGGATATTCTGCTCAAGGCCAGTTTCACATTCAACTCTGCGTGATGATACAGTGCAGAGCATACCCTACCTGCTTAGATGCCTGCAGCTGCTGCAAATGGAACGAGGTGATTGTCAGACCTGGTACGCCGAAGGCAGCTGCAGCTGTGCCTGCAGCTGCCGCTGCTGCAGGCGCTGAGCCGTCTGCTGCAGCAGCAGCATCACTGGTACTGCCGGTTTGCTGCAGTGCTGCTGCTGCTCCTTCCTGTGCTGAGGCTGCCTGTAGGTTGTGCCAACCATGCTGCTGTATGAGCTCTGCTGCAGCAGCCGGCAGCTGCGGCTGCTGACTCTTAAGTTCCTGCAAGCAGATGGGGGAGGAGGTGTCAACAGGTGCTGCGGCTTACGACAGCAGGGCACAGGATCTGCAGCCACAAGAAGATATGCTGCGCAGGTTGCAGCAATGCTGCACAGCAGTGGTGTTGTGCTATTGAGAGCAGGAGACCATTACGGACTTCGTGAAGGCTTGACGTACTTGTCGTATCGCACAGTGCAACATAATGAGATATGCAGGCAGACCCCAGCAACACTGGCAGAGCACCCGTCATACCCTGGTGCTCCCCCAGTCCCAACTCACAAGGTGGATATGGACTCTTCCTTTGTACCTCTCCAGCAGCTGCTGCAGCTTTGGCATGCGCGCTCCCACAAATGCTGCGCCAAACCAGCCGCCAGCATCCAGCTGCTGCAGCTGCGCTAATGTATGGTCTGCTACTGCCCCTTTCCCATCATTGACTCGCCCCAGCTGCTCATCATGCACTATGACGACAGCCCCGTCGCTAGACAGCTGGCAGTCGGTTTCAAAGTTGCAGAAGCCTTGCTGCATAGCAGTGTCAAAGGCTTGCACGGTGTTCTCAGGAGCCACAGAGCTGTCGCCCCTGTGAGCTATGATGGTGAAGTTCTTCTGGGCAGACATGAGGAGGTCTACCCTGAGGCTCGTTGGGAGGTGACTGGTGGTCTCTTGTAGGGAGCAGATAAGGGCTGGCTGGCTAGACGGCAGCCAAGGTGTAGAGGGCAGACGCAACAGCAGTTGTCTGGTGTGCTGTCATTGCTGTGGCATTCATGCGCAGGCGTGCACTGGAGCCTGGTGATTGCTGCTCAGGTGATAGTGGAAGAGCGTCAGTGAACAGCCCGGAGTCACACGGGGCGAGGCACGAGGAGGAGGGCCTAGCCTGTAACAGTTCTGACAAAAATTCAAAAGGTAGCGTGCACTGCTTGCTCAGTAGGCTGCAGGATGCATTCAGTGCTATCATCGAACTCTTATATCGAATCCTCAGTCCTTCAGCTGTTCGTTGTTGGTTCAAGTGTTTGATTGTTCCGCAACAAATAGCCAGCACACTCATCAAGTCCAGTTCGCTGATTGTATGCATACAAGTTTCTTTGAGAAACAATACATCGCTCGCTGTTGCCGTAACAGCTCTCATCAGCAGCACACCCCTGTCTGTATGCTGTGAATTGGCTGTCACCGGCCTTTCTCGTTCGCTCGGGGCAGGGCGGTCTCAAATTCTTGATTTAAAACAGCAAACGCGGCAGCATGGCGCAGTACAGCTTTCCTATACTGGAAAATGATGAGCTGCTGCCCTGCATGGAGGAGATGGAGTTACCCATCACAGCAGCACAGATGGCAAAGCCAACTTATGATGTAGTTGGACCGCTATTTGAGTCAGTTCTCATCAGCCTTACAGGCATCACCAGGTGCGCACAGCGTGGAGCCAGCAGCAGTAGGGAAATGCTGCAGCAACAGTTGCACAGGCATACATGCACGAACAGGACTGCATCGACAGTGTCTTGCTCACTTACTGAACAAGCAGGCGGCCAACAAAAGCTGCAGGCAGCAGCTACTGCTGCAGCATCTTGTAATCAGCAGCCATCCAGTCATATGAGCCCACGCTACTGTACTTGCCTGCCTACACTGTGTCACCGCCACCTGGATGCACGCTCATGCCTCCACCAAACCAGCTTGCTGCGATCGCCTCAACAGCAGCATACATACGCGCTAACCCTATCACCCCACCCACTTCCACCTGCACAATACCGTGTGTGTCTGGTGTCCGACCTTTCTGCAGGGAGGAGCTCAATCAGCCACTGTTTGCAGCCATCGATGCCTTTGAGTACCCAGAACTGCACGATGAGTCGATAGCAGCACGCAACTTCTTCAGGCACCTGGCCAAGCTGATGTCAGCATGTGGTGTGAAGGACTTTGGCATCAAGGTGCGGAGCACATGCTTTGTTGTGCTGCACCACCAGCAGTGGCACCAGCGAGCAGCTGCCAGCAGCAGCAACAGTAGTAGGCTGCCGTCATTGCGATGGAACTGCAGCATGGTGCAACAGCACTAGCAATACCACCAGTGTGGCAGCCAACCGCAGCAGCTGCTGGGGAGGTCACAGTGGGTTGCGCATCAGGTGAGGGGCAGCGCCAAAAAAGGGAAGCAGGTAGCAAGCATCTATGTTCTGGCATTTGAACCAGTATGCTTGCGCTGCTCGCACTGCCACCCTGCAGGACATCCACAAGCCAGAGCCCGCACGGCTGCGGCGCCACCTGTCAGCGATCATCAACTTTGCAAAGTTCAGGGAGGAGAAGCTGGTGGTGTACAGGTGGGGGCAGTACGGCAGTACGGCGTTACAGCACTTAGCATGTGCAGTGGAAAAGCACAGGAAGGGCAACAGTAGACCTGCAGCAGCGCCAGGGAGAGGCATCTACAGCTACCCGTCGTGTTGAAGTGCGAACAGCAACGGCATCAATTGTGATGCACATGGCATCGCCTTCTGCGACGGTAGCGCGCCGATGCTTGGCATGTGCATTGGCAATCAGGCAGGGCAGCAGCACCAGCAGCAAGGCAGGGGCCACAACAGCAACATCAGACGCAGCTGCAGTGCAGGGGCAGCTGCTGCCAGGCTATCAGTCGAGCAGCACACAGCGTGAGCTGCTGCAGAAGAGCCTGCACTCCCTCATGATGAACACGCCACACACCTGTTAGATTTTCACCTGCTTTTGATGCTGCTGCTGCCGCTGCTGCTGCTGCTGCTGCTGCCGCTGCTGCTGCTGCTGCAGTGAGATGAGTGCTGAGCTAGATGCGCTGGTGGAGGAGCAGCAGCGGCTGCAGGAGCTGCTGGCACAGAAGGTGAGGCACAGCTGCTGCTGCTGCTGCTGCTCTGCGTCTGATGTCACGGCATTGCTGACTGCTGCATGCGGTTGGTGCGGTTTTGCAGGCCTTGCATGTCAAGTTTGTCGACAGCTGCAAGCTTCATTGCAGCATCCAGATGAACGAGATTGCATGTATAGTTCTTTGCGTAGCGCATGCAGATGTGGTGTTGCGGCTGCGGCTGACTGATGGACTTGGTGCGCCTGCTGCTGCTCTGCAGGAAGCTGAGAAGCAGCGGATGCTGGATGAGCGAGCTGCACAACAAGAGGTGCGCAGCAGCGCCAGCAGCAGCTGTGGCATTTGTCAGTCCCCTGCCGTAGTGCAGGCGCGGACACGTATGCAGTGCATGCTGGCTGTGTCTTCTGCAACAGCTTACAGACATGCAACATGCTGACCTGCTGGTACGTCAGCTGCCAGCACCTTGGTTGGTCCTGTACCGCCAGCGGCCAGCACTTGTACCTGTGCTGCATGTTCTCAGTGCAGCATGCATATGCCGCCGACATTGCCTATGTGATATGACCGTCATCATCCTCTTTGCCTGACCATGCTAAATGCTGCTACTCTCGCATACTTGCAGGAGGCGTCTGGCGTGCTTGCTGAGGTGTCTGAGCTGACAGGGCAGAACCAGGCACTGAACAAGCAGTTCATGGCGCTGGCAGGTGAGAGGCGCAACCTGGCTTGCTGCCTGGCTTGTGCAGACATTGTCTTCATTGATCCAACGTGGGCTCTGCTTCACAGACTTGCCGCCTGCATGTGTGTGCTGTTTGTGCTGCAGCTGCTAGTGCCGTGCGCCTGCTGCAGTGCACAGCATTCCTCGCCTGCTTCCTGACTCCAACATCCTGTTTCCTGCATCTTGACTCCAACATCCTGTTTCCTGAACTTGACTCCAACATCCTGTTTTCTGCATATTGCTGCCATGCTGCTGCAACTGCACCACCCCAACGCATAATCCGTTCTCAATCACCTGCAGGCGAGGTGAAGGGTCTGAAGGCGCAGTGCAACTTGCCTCTTGAATATGTGTGCTATTTGTGCTGCAGCTGCTGGTTCCGCGTGTCTTCTGCAGTGCACAGCACTCCTCACTTGCCTCCCAAGTCCCCTACACAATCCTGCCTGCTGCTCCAACCACATGCTCCTAAGCGCACCAAACCAATGCATATTTCATCGTCAATCACGTGCAGGCGAGGTGAAGGGCCTGAAGGCGCAGTGCAACAGCCTGGCTGACGCAGCGCAGGCTGAGAAGTTTGAGCTGCTGGCCGCAAAGCAGGAGAACGACAGGCTCAACGACCAGATCGTGCAGGTATGCAAACTGCATGCGGTATGGGCAGCATGTGACCTGGCTCACTTACAGATGGTACGTGGCCGTGGCATCTGCCTTGGTCGTGCACCATGGTGCCAACTGCACAGGCTGTTGATGCTTGCTTGCTCTTGATCACTTCATGTTGCAAGCGTACCTGCTTACAGGGCCCAACGTCCTGCTTTACCTGCTGCTGCTGCAGTCTCCCGAGAGGAATAAACATACCTGCTTACAGGGCCTAACTTCTTGCTGCTGCCACCTGCTGCTGCTGCTGCTGCAGTCTCCTGAGAAGTTCCAGCGCAGCCTTGCTGAGCTTACGTCAGCAGTGGAGGCTGAGCGGTCAGTGGTGGAGGACACCGACAGGACCTGCAGCGACGTCATGGCGCGCCAGGAGATGGTCGGCAAGGTGAGGGAAGCTACGCTGTGTGTGTATTCTTTTTGTTGGTTACAAAGGGACAGATCTACTGGCTGGCCATACACAGCAACCAAGCAAACCTGATTGGCGGAGGCCTACGGCACTGCCGCCACCAGTAAAACATTGTGCGTGTAGAAACCTGTTAGGTGCTGTGCAATTGCTTGCTGGTGGTCAGTACATGCAGTTGAGGTCAACAGCAGAGGCTAAGAGTGCGGTAATAGACGATGTTGCCGGGGCCTGCAGCAACTTCATGCACGCCAGGAGATGATTGCGGAAGGTTAATACCGAATAGTGGCTGTAACCTGCTGGCGCAGCACATGCAAGCTGTGCATTTTGACATTTGTCGGGTGTGCAGTCCAGCAGGCCGTGGAGTTGGCACACGGCAGGTGCAAATGTGATGTGAAGTGCATGCCAGTTGTCGTCAACAGGTTGAGGCACTTGCTGGGTGGCCGCAGCTGTGAACAAACCAGTGCTGCGGCTGCAGCTGCAGCTGCCAGATCATGCAACTTTCTTGTAATATTTCTCCTGCCTGCTCACACCCACCCTCCCCCGTGCAGGTTGACAAGGAGGTGGCCAAGTGCATTGAGCTCATGGTGGAGCTGGAGACAGCAGTGGCGACAAAGAAGCAGCACAGGTGCGGTTACATGTGGCTCTAGCCACTACAGGCAGGGTAGGACCATAGGCATGCTACAGCTCGTGTTTTGTGTCTGGCGCATTGGGTTGCTCTGCACAGCCATGTACTCTGTGCCCCTCCTGTGTCACCCCGGTTCAAGGGTTGATGACATCTGGTTATGCGACCCCACTTCCTACACAAAGCACATGGGCCTGAACCGCATCTGCTGGGCTGCATGTGCACCTTGCCCTTGCGCATATCACACCTTCAATAAAGGAATACATTGTCACCTGCTGTCTTTGCACTGCAGCCGCACTGCCAAGGAGTTGCGTGAGTCGATTAGCGGTGCGCAGCTTGACGCTGGTGACCTGGAGCAGCAGCAGCAGCACCTCAAGCGCCAGCTGGCAACGCTCTCCGACAGAATCAAGCGCTTGGAGAGCCAGGTGCGCAGCAGTGCAGCAGCATCACTGGCATGGCTGCTGACAGGCGCTTGATGTACTAGCTGTAGCAGCCCCGATGGTGAACGGGCATCTGTGCAGCTGCAGGGTTTTTGTATGTCGTCTTGCTGTTGACTGCAAGTGCGCTGCGAGCCAGAAATACGCAGTTTCCTGCTTCTTGAATCTGTGCCACAATGCCATGAAGGTCCTGAATTGTGTCAGGGCAACACAGTCACGTCCAGGCCAGCCTCTTTACTCAGGCCACTGATGCATGTGCCTGATCGCCGTGTGTGCTGTACTGCTCCTGAAACCTGTTGGTTTGGTGGCCAGGCTGCTGTGAAGAAGGCTCTTTACTCAGGCCACTACTCCAAGTGCCTGCTTGCTGTGTGTGCTGTGCTGCTCTTGAGACCTGTCGCCAGGCTGCTGTGAAGAAGGAGGCGATGGAGAGCAGCATTGCCAGAAATCTTCAGCTGCTGGTTCTTGTTTGTGCGCCACACTGGCATGAGTTGTGTCGGGTCAACACAGTCAAGTCGCGGCCGACCTCGGCGTTACGGCCACTGCTCCATGCATCTATTTTGCTTCTGTGCTGTGATGCTGCTCCTGAATCTGTCGCTTTGTCCTTCCATTTGTCTCCAGGCTGCTGTGAAGAAGGAGGCGATGGAGAGCAGCATTGAGGAGCAGCTGCGGGACAAGGAGGCAGTGCAGGCAGAGAACGCAGCACAGCAGGCGCTGTGCCTGCAGCACGAGGCTGAGGTTAGGAGCTTGAGCACTGCAGTTCGGCTGTTCTGCCTCAATGACCAGGGGTCAGAATGGATGTTTTTGTTGCTGCAGTTGTGCTGCTACAGGTGCTGTTCTTGCTGGCCAGTAGAACCGTTTTACAAGAAGCCAGGGCTGGGGCTTACGTGTTGCAACACGCTGCGCGTGAAAAGCACTATGATAGCTACCTGCGCAGCAGTATCACGTTTGTCAAGCTGACTTGCCCTGTCTGTCCTGGTGATATGTCTGCAGACGCGCGCCATCACTGAGAAGACGTCTGAGCTGAAGGCGCACCACCAGGCTGCTGTTGCTGCGCTGCTGGCTCGCTACCAGCAGCTGCGCGGCGAAGTGGCAAGCTACAACAAGGCGCTGCAGTCTGTCATGGCTGGCCAGCAGCAGCAGCAAGACGCTGGCAGTGGCAGGGCAAGCAGGGATCAGCAGTAGCATTGGCATGGCATGATAGACAGCGATGTGCTGGTGGGAGCGGTGACTGGTCTTACATCCTTTGATAGGGTGGTGCTTTTTTGGTGGTGGCTTTTGTGGAGCTGAAGGCGCACCATCAGGCTGCTGTTGCTGCGCTGCTGGCTCGCTACCAGCAGCTGCGCGGTGAAGTGGCAAGCTACAACAAGGCACTGCAGTCTGTCATGGCTGGCCAGCAGCAGCAGCAAGACGCTGGCAGCGGCAGGGCAAGCAGGGATCAGCAGTAGCATGATAGCCTGGCAGCGAGGTGCTGGTAGGGGTGGTGACTGGTCATGCATTAGTGGTAAGGTGGTGGCTTTTGTGGAGCTGAACTGCAGACAGGCTGGTGCAGTACACATGATTGTACATCACACAGCATGCTGGCCAGCACAGTGCATGTGTGTGCTGCGGGCGCCGCAACATAGCTGCTGGCAATCATAGGCGCGGGTCTGCATCAAACAAGTACGACATGTGATCTGCTGTGAAGCTGGCGCGCTGGCAGAGCGGCACGGCTGCCTGGGTGTGTAGGGTTGCTGACTCAGTATTGTACCACTGATGTACATGGACGTATTGAGCCGGCGCAGAAGCAGGATATGAACTATCTTATGCTCTTTTGTAACTCCTTATTTATGTTCCCGTATGACTTGTGACCCAAGCACCCTGCAGCGGCTTTCTGGCATGGACCGCTGTCAATGACAGCGTTCAGCAGACAACCACCAGCCAGCACGTGTTGCTGATCACACGTGTTTGCAAAACTACATTGAAGTTGTTGTTCGCTGACGTCCTCTGCCGGCACACACGGCTCCAACCACGTACACTCCTCGATCACGCACAGCTTGTCGGTGCTCTTGCTGAGTCACGGCAGCATCGAGAATGATGCTACGCAGTGTTAGCATCCAGCAGGCTGCTGCACGCCATTGCCAGACGTGCGTGCATGCACTGCCAGCATGCAGGAGTGCTACTGCTGCTAGGAGGCCATCCGTGGCTGTGGAGGCCAGGGGTCGCACAGTCGCACATGCGGCCACTCAGTCGCTCTCAACAGCTGCAAAGAGGCCCTCTGCAAGCCGTGCAGCACGGCTGAGGGTATCAGCAGTTGCTCTGATGCCAAACGTCAAGGATGACAGGGTGAGTTGCCGTGCATGTTTTGGCTGCAAGTGCATGCGCTGTGCGTACAGTGTCATATGCTCTTGCAGTTTGGTAGGTAGCAAGCGTGTAACAGAGGCCAGTAGTCAGCGCGCACCACGCGCACAGAGTGTGCATGCAGCAAGCTGTGTGTTGTGTGCCCGCCTGATCAGCCTGCTGTTTGCAGCACTGCGCTCCCCAGAGCAGAACTCAGCACAGCTGTCACAACAAGCATCATGCTACCACGCTACTAAAAATTTCACAACTGCAGTACATGTTCACAGTACCTTGACAGCTTGCTAGGCAGCGGATCAACCAGGCAAAGTTATATGGCAAAGGAAGGTGCCGCACTGCAGCAGGTTACGGCAACGATTGCTTGGCATTGCCCTTGCATCTTCGACTGCAGTGCACATCTCTGCACCGTCAGCAGCAGCAGCGTAGTACAGCCGCCACACATGCGGTGTATGCGTGTGTCCATGTGTAGCCAAGCTTTAGCAAGTTGAGCAGTCGATCGGACACCATGCTGCTGTGGCCAGCAAGCAGCAGAATGCCGTCGATACTGCACCAAGCAGTGCACTTACATTGTCTTCTGCAGCTAGCTAGTCACTATCCACCCAGCAGCATATTTGCCGGCAATCAATCATGTGCAGTTGGCAGTGCAGCCTTGCAGGTGCTTTGCAGACACTCAAGCACAGCAATAACAGCATCTCTGCAACTGACCACGTGCTGTCCCTGCACACCCTGCTGCTTCTGCTGCTGCTGCTGCTGCTTCTGCTGCTTCTGCTGCTGCTGCTGCAGCTGCCTGTCACAGTCATCACTGGCTTCCTGGGCAGTGGCAAGACCACCCTGCTCAACCACATCCTCACAGGTCAGGACTGCTGCAGAGCAGCAAGTTCACAGCAGCAGACGGCAGCACACGCAGCAGCAGCGGCAGCTCAACTTGGCACCAGCACTTGCAGTGTTAGGTGTGAGCGGGTACTGCAGCAGCTGTTTGCAGGACGTCCAGCACGGAAACAATAAGGCACTTGCAGAACGCACCAGCAGCAGCAGGAGCAGCAGCAGCAGCCGCTAGGAAGCAGGCAGGCTACCCTACTGGTGTGTATGACTGTGACAGCAACCACGAATGGCATACAGTGCTAGCACCAGTCCACGGGTCAGGCAACAGTGTGCTTGATGCTGCTTACGGTCAGTCAATAACGCATCTGCTGCTGCTGCTGTGGCCTCAGGCAAGCACGGCAAGCGCATCGCTGTGATTGAGAATGAGTTTGGTGAGATCGACATTGACAGCGAGCTGGTGGCGCGCACTGAGACGCTGGAGGGTAGCACAGACTCCATCACCATGCTCAGCAACGGCTGCCTCTGCTGCACAGTGAGGTGGGTGCTGGTTGTCTTTTGGGATGCATGCTGCACAGGGAGGTGGGTGGGTGGGACCGGGCTGTTACTTCGGCATGCTTGCTGCACAGTCAGGTGCATGGGCCTTTTCATATGGCATGCCTGCTGCACAGTGAGGTGCGTGGGCTTGTTGTCATTGGCATGCATGTGGAGATGGTCCTGTTGTAGTTGTGCCTGAATGGTGGTAATTGCAGCACCTCGCTGGCTGATTCGGTATGATAGTTGCTATGTTGTGCAACTGCATGCAATGCATGTTGGCCAGCAAATCAGTAAACTACCAAGTAAATGGGCTACATCAGCATGCAGCACTACTTGCTGACTATTGTTCTAGTGACCTTGCACCTGCTGCTGTGCAGGGAGGATCTAGTCAACGCGCTGAACAAGCTGTACGAGAGGCGTGAGCAGATCGACCACATCATCATTGAGACCACGGGCCTGGCCAACCCAGGGCCCATCGTGTCGAGCTTTTACATGGACAGGTATGGGGTGGCTGGCGTTCAGATTTCACCTTTTGCTATGTGTGGAGGTTGTGGTTGGGTTTGTCACTCCTGTGGCATGGCAGTGCATCACTGAGTCAAAAGGGTGGTATGCAGCATGTGACAGCTGCTGTTGTGAGCGCTGGCGCACAGATTACTTTTTTACCCCCAACTTGCTTGCTGCACTCGCTCTCCCCGTCACTGGGTGTGTATGGCCTGACAGTTTGATGACATCTCATAATGCTTTGCTCATTGCGTTGGGTCTGCAGGGATCTGCCGGACAAGGTGCGCCTGGACGGCATCGTGACTGTGGTTGACGCCAAGCACGTGTCGCGCCACCTTGACGAGGTGGAGGCAGACCCTGAGAAAGTTAGCGAGGCTGTTGAACAGGTGGGTGCAGCAGCTCTCTGTGCGTAGCAGTAGCAGCATCGTAGTAGTACATGACATGTCAGGAGAAGTAACAACAGCAGTGCCAAAACATGTTATGTCAGCAGATCGGCGGTAGCTTGCTGCTGATGTAGTTTACCATGCTGTTACTTGTGGTTTTTGGTACGCTTGAATCAAAACTTGGACCGCTATTGTCTTACTGACAGTCGTGGAACTGTCATATGCTCCTATTAAGCTTGTTCCTGCACCCCATCAATGCACAGTAGCACTTACCATGCTGCTTTCTCGCCGCATTTTTCTTCGCAACCCACTGCAGGTGGCAATGGCAGACATCATCCTGCTCAACAAGTCGGACCTCGTTGAGCCCTCCTTCCTCTCCAATCTATCCAACCGCCTCCGCTCAGTCAACACCCTGGCACCCATCACTGCCACAAAGCGCGCGGAGATCCCCCTAGGCAACCTGCTCGGCCTGCGCGGCTTTGAGCTGGAGAGCGTAGAGCAGGCCATGTTGTCAATGGATAAGCGGGCTAAGCACATTCACGAGCACCCGGAGCATGTGTGCGGCCCAGAGTGCGACCATGATCACGAACACGATCATGATCACCACCACCACAGTGGTGAAGCACACAGCCATAGTCACAGCCATGCTGAGGCTTCAAGCAGTCACGAGGAGCATAGCCATGACCACAGCCACAACCATAGCCACGCAGAGGCCTCACACTCACACTCGCATGATCACAAACACGATCACAGCGAGTGTGCCCCCGGGTGCACAAACCCGGACCACGATCACAGCCATGACCACAGTCATGCCAAGGCCATGCACAACGACAAAGTCACGTCGTTCTCCATCAGCGTCGAAGGCGACATGGACTTAGACAAGCTGAACTTTACAATGGGAGCACTGCTGCAGTCACGCGGCGAGGACCTCTACCGCATGAAGGGCATCCTCTCCATTCGGGGGTTGCCCGAGCGGTACGTCTTTCAGGGCGTGCACATGCTCTTCGAGGGCTCGCCCGAGCGGGCATGGCGGGACGACGAGCCCCGCATTAGCCGCATGGTCTTCATCGGGCGCGAGATCGACCAAGAGGCGCTCGCCGAGGCATTCCGGCGCTGCCTGGCGGACCCTCCGGTAGTGGTAGAGGATGCGAAGGGGCAGGCGGTGGCTGGCGCAGCTGCAAGCGCCACTGTGGCTGGCCGGGGCGCTAGCAGTGCGTGAGGTGTTGATGCATGTGGGGGGTCAGCATGTGACGGCTGACATGTTCGCTGGTGCAGCAATGATTTGAGCGGCTATGTGCATGTCACATGCATCAGTGTCACACCTCCTAGGGTCTACAACAGTATGTGCGTTGTTTTGTGTGGCAGACACCACCGTCTGCTCTAGCTTAATATTATGGGTTGCATGGCCCATGCAGCGGCGCATTGTGCACCGGCGCATTGTACACACACGCAGTGGGGGTTGATATGCTGTGTTCGCATGGCGGGCAGTCCCTACTCTTGTTGCTTCTTCAGGGCTGCTCTTGTCGCATGTTCCGACTGTACTAGGTAGCATCCACATGTCCATGTGGCACATCTGTCACCTGTGTTGGAGCTTGTGAGCTCATCGGACGTGCTGACCTCAGCGTGCAGTGGTCACAGTCTCTGTGCTGACAATGGTGTTGTGAGTCACATATGCGCAGCTGCTGGCTGCCCTTCTGATGTCCTGCGGCTGGTCAACGTGGTGATGATGATGATGATGATGATGATGATGATGATGATGATGATGATGATGATGATGATGATGATGATGATGATGATGCGCAACTGTTGCAACAATTCGCTGCTTTTCTGTTTTTGTGTGCTGGCTGCCCTTCTTCGGTGTAGGGCTGTGTGTATGGTGGGCCTGCAGTGTGGTGCTCATTTGCAGGCATGCAGTGCTTGGTCAGCATAATCTTCTGATATCCACATGCTGTGTTGTGTGCCGTGTTTGTGGCAGCGAATGCAGCTGCAGGACAGAGCTGGCTTCGTCTGCTTGTCAGAACTTTGATTTTTTGCAGCAGCATAACCAGCCAAGACGTCCTCCCAAGGTTTGGTCGTGTTTTTGAGAAGGTGAAAAGCAGCAGCACCTGGCAGGCAAAGCACGTATCCTGCATGCCAAAGGGTGTGATGTGCACCACAGGCACCTGTTGCTGTGCTGTAGCGGCACAGTTGTGCATTCTGGTGTATCAACGTGTTTGATTGTGTCCAGAGTTACGTGTAGTGCAACAGCAGCTACGCTCCAGCTCAGCATATGCTGACGTCACTGTTTGTCGCAGTGCGGGGCGATGCCAGTGGCGTTGGCTGTTTGGATTTCAGTTGCAGGCATGTTGCATTATGGTTATGTTTTATTGGTGCCGGGCATCACTTCAAGTGCGTGGGTAACTCTGAAGCTCTCGTGAGCGGCCAGGAGGGTATGCTGTCTGAGCTTCTCAAGCTTGATGCAGTTGCAGTGTATGCTGCTGACACAGTGACAGTGCCACAGCAATTGCAGACCATGACCCTAGTGACCTGTTACACATTTTCCAGCATGACTCTCGCATTTTCCACCACCTGTGAGACGCGCTATGCCTGCTGCTGCGGCCAGGTGGCCGTTGTCATCGGCGTGCATGACTAACAGGGCACGCAACAGCAGCAGCAGCAGCAGCCAGGTATACACCGCTTGTGCAAAGCTTGCAATGATGATCACATGTTGCTTTATCATTTATTTTGAAAGCTTGATCAACTGCAGCGCAACAGCATGCAGCAGCTCTGCCCTGTCCGACAACCATTGCTCCGATACACGCAGCACGGTGTTGCGAAGCGTAACTTGGGAGCTGGCGTGCCACATGGATTTCCAATCAGGTGAACTGCGTGAAGCGGTCTGCCTGAGCAGCAGCAGTAGTAGGCAGCAATCACGTTGATACGACTCCTGTCTACCCTTGCAACTTTGTGTTCAGCAGCATGCTAGTGGCTAAGGTGTGTTGGGTTGAACAACGCAAGTGCAGCATGTGCAAGTGACGTCTGGAGCTGCCCCTGCACAGCAGTGCTGATGCTGTGCTCCTGCACCCCATTCCAGCAACAACCCACAGGGAGCGTTTCATGCACCACATGCAGGCAGCAGCAGCCTACATGCCTCCATCAGCATGTTTCAGCAACGCCCTCTAAGGTTTGCCGAGCCAGGCTGCCACATATGGACGAGGAGATAGAGCACATGCAGTGGCAGCTGGACATGCGCACACAGGATGACAGCAGCGAAAAGCAGCGCAGCAGCAACGGCAGCGGCAGGCATAGTGCAAAGGCAGGATGCGGCAGGGGCCAGCAGCATGTGTTCCATGAGCGACACTCTAACCGCCACCGCCGCCATCACAAGCACGGCAACCGCAGCTCCAGCGCCAGTGAGGGTGAGCAGGACAGCATTTCTCAACCGCCAGGTGCAGCAGCGGTTTCTGCACGTACTGCAGATGCAGCGGCGGGATCACTTGCAGGAGATGTGCAGGGCGCGCAAGCAGCACAGCCAAAGTTACAGCAGCAAGCCCCACAGTACTACCACCTGCAGTTGCAGGCTTCAGCCGCTGCTGCTGACCTCCCCAAGGCGCGCGACAGGCTCTTGAAGCATATCTTGCAGGACGGCGGTTGTTATGTGTCATCGTCAGCTGCACAGGCTGCTGCGCTGTCGCATCTGCTGCTGTTCCTGCAGCATCGGCAGGTTCAGGAGCAGCAGGGCAGCTTACTGCTGCTGCAGCCGGTAGATTGTGAGCGACCGCAGGCACCATCTGCACCAGGGGCTAGCAGCAGCAGCAGCAGCACTGTGGTGACGCCTGCAGGGCAGCAGCGGCAGCAAGCCGGCAGCTGCAGCATAGACGAACTCAAGTTTTGGACAACAGTGGTGCCGCTGGAAGTGCTGCTGGGTATGCTGCAACCGCAGCAGCAGAAGCAGCAGCAGCAGCAGGGTGAGGTTTTAGCTGGGTCTGGGACGTCAGCAGCAGTGCAAGTCAGTGGCAGCAGCAGCAGTGCTGTGAATGCCAGCAGTATGAGCCTTCTTGATGGTACCTTTACGTTCTCTATGGAGAGTAGCACGGAAGATTGGCAGATGCCAACCAGTGGCAGTGGCAAAGTTACGGTGATCGTCAGCAGCAGCAGCAGCAATGCAGCACCTGCTGCCAGTGCACCGAGCAGGGCAGCCGCCAATGGCAGCAGCAGCAGCAGCAGTGGTAGTGCTGAAGCAGCACTCATCGATGCTGCTGGCCGCAGCTGCAGTGCAACAGGTGCATTGCTGCTGGCTGCGTCAGCGCAGCAGCGACTCAAATGTGTGCGTGTTGGCTCACATGCAGATGCAAGCAGCGTGGCAGGCAGCATTATGCGTGCAGTGACAGCTGGCAAACTGGAAGCACTTCATGTAAAGGGTAGTCCAGCTGCACATGCAGTATCATACACAGCACTGGAGCTAGCTGCAGGACAGCTGCTTGCAGGAAATTGTCCGCATGGGTTTGGGGTTTTGTTAGTGCCAGGACACGCGCATGAATATGTGCATGCAGTGCCACAAGGCCACGCAGCAGCAGCAGCAGCAGCAGGGCCAGCAGATGCAGCAGCAACAGCAGCGCACAGGGCAGCAGGGCAGCACACAGAGCAGCACCATGCTGGCAGCAGTAGAGTGCACAGTGATGCATCTATGGCGGTGGGAGGGTTTGGCGCTGCGTTTTACGGGATAGGTGACAGGGAGAGTGGTAGGGGTGGCGAGCATTGGCTGCAGCACAGGCATGCGCAGGAGATGTGGCTGTGTGTGGTGCCGCTGACTTTGGCAGAGTAGGGTGTTGCTGGTTTCTGCTGTACAGTCGTCTCCGAGACGGCATGCGGCATGACAGCACTCACTCTGAGAACGTACATTTGCTGATGTAGCACTGATACCACTGATGGGGCACTGCCTGGGCGCTGATGTCAGTAAAGCACTGATGGTGTATTGCTGGGGCACGTGCGGCATGTGCCGGGCCACCCCAACAAACAAGCTCTGCTGAGCCATTGACGCTGATGGGCAACTGATGTACGCATTGCGAGTTTCACACGGATGGCGCGTATGCACTACTAATGCGTCGCTGATACGGGGCCCTTATCAGCGATCCATACGTGCTTCGTCGGTGTTACTGATACGTATACAGCACTGATGCGTCGCTGATCGAGCACTGCCATCAGTGGTGCATCAGTACTGCCTCAGTGGTATTGCCACCCACAGACGTTCTCAGAGTGACTATGCCATCATCATCATCATCATCATCATCATCATCATCATCATCATCATCATCATGTTACCCATTAAGCCATAACTGACTATGCCGTTGCATTCAATGCCAGTTGTCATGGTATAAGGTTCAGTATTTTGCTACTACAGCGGTACTTGGCGTTGTGCTAAATGTGCTAACACGTGTTACATTGCTACATCTCTACATGTACCGTACAGGCTTTGGCTGTTTCATTGCCTTCGTATGGTATGTCGTACACGAAGTGAGACGGATTTCAACTGCAGGTAAAAGCAAGCTGTGCACCCTGGCATGTACATGTAGGGGTAAGGTGCCACTGCATGTTTTTTTCTGCTAGAGTGCTGTAAAGAATGTAGCGGTACTTATCATGTCAGAGGTGGAGTTACACGTAGGCCCGGCCTGTGAGCGGTTCATCTTGAACGGCATGCACCAGCAGTTGTCGTCACCCGCTGGGCCAGCACCGTATGCTGTCTTATCTTGGATTTTGAGTGTATAACAAGCATGTATGCAGCGCAAGGCTGCTACTCACCTGTACTTAATGACTCAGAGGCATATCTGACACACGTACTGTATACAGCATGCACCAGGTAATTTGATGATGATGATTATGATGATGACAGCATGCACCAGGCTAAAATTCTGCTGCTGCTGTGCCACACTGCTTTACCTGCTTTGCATGCTGCCTTTTCCAGTACCAATAACTCTTTACACTGCTGGCAGCAGGAGGGCAGTGCCATGCATAGCTCCTTCCTGCGCCTTGACAGGCTTCAAATCATCCGGTACATTGTATGTGACGTCTTCCTCGCATGCTGTGGTCCCCTATCAGCCCTGTGCACGCAGTGCGGGTTGCACCGTAGTGGTTCTTCTCATATATGGCCACCCTCATGGATCTAAAAATAAATTAGCTGAAATGAAGCACATTTATGTAACTTAAACTTGTGGAAAGATCTGGAGAGCAACAACACCTGAACGGAGCGGCAATCCACGGTCAACGCCCTGGTGTTATTTACGCGTTATTGGTCAACGCTGCTTTGACCAAGCAAAAACTGCAATAACTTGCCTGCAACTGCACGGATCAACAAGCTAAAAGTCAGAAACGCTTCACAATTGGTTTCTTTATATTTCTGTAAATTTTCTCGTGCAGATACGTTGCTGAGCTGACATGGTGTCCAAAAAGCATGTGTGCTGCAGGACGCAGACGTGAACACTGACCGCACTGCACTTCTGCCTTGTATAGCTGCAAGGGTGCAGCTGGACACTGCGCGTTTGGTTTTAGAAACCTCAAAGCTACCTGTGAGTGTTAAACAGCTGCTGTAACCGTTCCACTGGCTGTACTGAGGGACCAGTGCTGCTGCTGCCGCTGCCGTTGCTCAGTTCCAGGTATTCATGCAGCAGACTGCTCGAGAAACAGCGCCATGCTATGAATTGTAAGGTACGTTTTGACCTGTGCAATTGCAGTTCGACTGACCGTGCCTGTTTGCCGCTAGCTGGAGCTTACTGCTGCAGCAGTGCTGTGCACAGCTGTGCCAGTGACAAGGTGCCAAGGGTCCCTAGGCACCCACGCTGCTCTGACGGTTCTTTTACACCATTGTTGTAACAAACCGCACCTTACTAGCGCTTCTGTTGCTGTGCGTTCGCTGCTCCGGCACTGACACTGCTGCTGTGTGATTGCTACCTCGCATAGCACACGCGAAACTAGTCCAACGACATATTGTTGATATTCTAATCAATCGATGTTGGCTAGAATGCTGGTATCGTGTACGCCTAGTAGGACTTCAGGTGCACAACGCTGCTCGCAGGCCCTGAAAGAGGCAGCCCGTTGAGGGGTTTGTCCAACTCTGTCCAACTCAAGCCTTTCACCAGATGCGCGGAAGGATCAGAGCTTTCATTTGAGCCTGGCCGTGCTTGTCATCGGCTGTCATCGGCCAGGGTGTGCACACCGAACAGAGGAGGCCACCACCTGGGTGGGGTGCTTAAACGACCCATGATTTTTCACTGTTTCGCTGGGCGCCCGCTGCACGGAAGAAGCTTTGAGAGTAACTTATGACACTTTGTGACAGTTTCAGGCAGTGCCGGTTACTTTCCTCCTGATTGCGGTTCAGTCGTTGACTAGAGGCTCTAAACCCTCCTTCACTGGCTCCACAGAATCACTACACCGAACGGCTCAGCGAATGTGCTGAGCAGCTGCAGACTAGATACAGAACGTTCACAGATCGCACACAACTGTTTCCATAGAACGGTCCGAGTGCGGTGCCACTGCGGTGCAATTGCAGTTTGGGAGAGCTGCCCTTCCGTGGTCATTCCCGCTCCCCCCGTTGTAGTGTCACTCGCACGAGTCAGACACGTACAACCCCTCCCTCCAACCGGTCCGTCTATTAATTTAGCATACAGTCTCATCACCTATTTTCGCCTTGCTCGGAACAAGCAAACCACCGCTGCATCCGCCTTGTAGTTTTGCGACCGCTGTAGCTTGCAGTATCAGCAACCGTAAGGAGCTGTCAACCCCACAACAGCAGCAGTTTGGACCCGTTGATCAGCAGGCAAGCAGATTCTAGAAAGTTTTTATTTCCGGAACTGCCTTGCAAGGTGCGACAGTGCAGTTCCTGCGCAGCATGATCAGATTCTGCTGTGGTATTTGCCGGCGATAGCGCTTCATAGTCTTATATCAATACCTTGTGTGGGTTGTCCAACTCGCTAGGCTGCATGCGTGGATGCAGTCACGTATGCCTTCATTATGCAGCACAGCTCGGAAGCCGAGCTTGCATGTATCGACTACGAGAACGATTATACATATACGATACATATCTCTGACGCCATGCAGCTGATGTGCGCAGGCGTGCAGCCGCTTGCGAGCACTCCCACTCCGGTAACCTGATCAGCTGAACCGACTCGTGTGCGTGTTGCTGCTGCTGCTGCTGCTGCTGCTGCTGCTGCTTTTGCACACGCCTGCCCCGCAGACCATCAATTTCCATGGCAATAAACGTTCAGCTGCTGGTTGCGCCCCTTGCTGTGACGAGCCTTGTGCTGCAGCCCTCTGCTGCCTACAGGCAACTCCAGCAGGACCAACCAACTGCAGAAACTAGTAACAGTAATCATGCAGCAGATACAGCAACAGCAGCAGCAGCAGATCTCGCGAGCATGACTGCAGCAGGGGCTCCTGTTGACTCTAATCCAGAGGCTGCTGCTGCAGCAACAGAAGGATCTTCTGGGTCACCTGGTGACCCACGCGGCGTGCCTGGGTTTGATTTTCCTGACCGCATCCCTGGCCCTCCTGATGCTGACCCCTCACGCCAAGGAATGTACAAAGGAAAGTACATGTGGGTGACGCACTGCAACGTGGTTCTGTAACAGAAGCAGCAGCAGCAGCTGCAGCGTCATGCAACAGTGTTGCTGGCCCCTCACGCCAGGGAGAGGACAAGGGAAAATATAGGTGTGTGGTGGCCGACGCAGCAGCAGCAGCAGCACCAGCACCAAAACCAGCAGCAGCAGGAGGAGTCGCAGCAGACTCAGCAGCAGCAGCACACTCACCAGCAAGGGCTTGTGCCGCGGTACACATGTACCGCGTGCGCTGCTGACTCTCATGAACGCCCTCATGCCGCAGCGGCTGTCCTGACCACAGGTACTGCCATCCATTATTACACTGTAATAATTACACAGCCACGCGCAGGGCCACTCATCGTCAAAGCAATGGCAGCAAACGGCCCTTCAGCTGGCAAGGCAACTTGTAACCTACTCGGGTGACTGACCGGCACTGCCACACCTGACTCCTGTTGCTGCTGCTGCTGCTGTCATCACAGGTGCTCCACTCGCGTGGTCTTTGCAGCTGAGCGCCACGCCATCGAGCATCAAGTAAACTGCCTCCTTCTGCTGCTGCTGCTGCTGCTGCTGTCATCACAGGTGCTCCACGCGCGTGGTGCCCGCAGCCGAGCGCCGCGCCATCGACCGTCCAGTAAATTGCCTCCTTCTGCTGCTGCTGCTGCTGTCATCATAGGTGCTCCAATTGCGTGCCTCCCGAAGCCGAGCGCCGCGCCGTCGATCGTCAAGTGAAGCGTGCTATGGCGGCCCGCGGGGCCGTGAGCGCAGCCGCAGCCCCTGTCATCAGCACATACGTCCACGTGATCACCAACACGGCTGGGAACAACAATGCGTCTCAGACAATGATCGATGCACAAATCCAGGTGCGCGGTGCGCCCATGCGCGCATTGTATAGGCTTTGACTGTGCTGGGGCATGGGCAAGTTATGGGCGCAGGGGGGGGGGTGGAAGGTGGGGAGGGGCTCTGTACACATGTGGGACGCAGCGAGAAAAGGCGACCTGCTCTGGCAGCCTCCTGCAATTGCCCCGCACGTGTTGAATGATGCGTCTGCCGCTAGCTAACGAACATATCTTCGGTCGCCGTCACCCGTACTGTCAACCGCTGAGCGTGTGGTACACCATGAACCCCCAGAACCACTGCTGAAATCCATGCTGCGTGCCTGCCTGCGCCCCGCCCTCCCTCCCCCCTCTGCAGGTGCTGAATAATGCATTTGGCCCAGAATTCAGCTTTTCTCTGACAGGTGTCACCTGCACTGTGAACAACGTATGGTACACCATGGGCATGGGATCCACAGCGGAAGTCCAGGCAAAGACTGCGCTGAGGAACGGCACTGCACAGACGCTCAACATATATGCTGCAAACCTTGGAGGGGGCCTGCTTGGTTGGGCCATAGTGAGTGATTAGCAGCCGCAGCAGCAGCAGCAGCAGTTTCAGAGGGGTTTGCCTGTCTTGTTGGCAACATTGCAGTTGAGCACCAGCTGGTTGTATTGCCAAAGTGCGGAATGCCATGCAATGTCATATGCCAAAAGCAGCAGATCATAATCAAAACCGACGGCGTCAGCATAGCATGCGGGCATTTGCAAACGACATGCCATATGCCATTGCTCCTACTGTTGCAGCCATGACATGAAGCCGCAGCCCAAGCTGCACAGCATACATATTCTTGGGTGATATGTTTGTGCTGTGCTGTGCTGTGCTGTGCCCGCCATGCTGGGCTGTGCAATCCTTTTGCAACGAGCAGGCTATGCGTCACGACCCTGGGATGATGGTGTTGTGATCT
>CADDIJ020002471.1:0-10850 GCA_902809745.2 Tetradesmus lagerheimii | reverse complement strand
GGTGTGAATTGCAGCATCATATGTGCTGCTATGGTGGCTTGCTCATGGTGTTGTATTGTGTGTGGAGTTTGTTTCTACCAATCAGCCATAAGCCACCAGGTAATGCTGCTGCCAGTGGGTGTTGGCTGGGACTGTTGGGTTGACAGATTGTACGTGGCATACTATAGAGTGACATAGGGCGTAGTCATTATGAGGTGTGTTTTTGGCACTAGGTGGGCGGCTGGTGTGGCGCAAGGTGGTGGCTGGTTTTGCACATCCCGGGTTGAACCTTATCATCACCACAGGGGCGTCAGCTGTCTGGCACTGATATGGTATCGATACCACTATCGGGAGTGTTGCAGTGGTGACCTATTCTATGGGTGCCTTGTTTGCAAGAGGCTTCCATGGATGCTCAGAGCTGCTCATCATGATGCCTTGAAACGGATAGGCAAAATGTGGCCGACCGCATCACCAGTATGTTGTGTTGTTGATGGGTAGTGAGGGCGCAGCTGCATGTCCGCTGCTTGGAAAGGGTTTGTTGCTGTGTGTGGATGGCTGTCATGTGCTGTGGTGGATGTCATGTCACAATTGGGGCTGACAGGAGTTGAGTTGCACTCTGTGGCTGTGCAGGGATTTCAGGCCAGGCTAGTAGTTCCTCCTCTGGTTGTTTCATTAGCAAGCATGTCTTCCTTTCATTGTGATTGCTGCTCACCTGACACGTGGTTGGCCAGGTAACAAGGTGCTGCCAAGGTAACGGTCAGCATGGGACTGGTCACTGCAGGTGTGGTGCCGGTGGCAGCAATTGCTTTTGCCAAGGGGGCTGTCTGTTGGCTGCTGTGGCCTGCAGTGGAAAAGCACGCTGTCGGACTTTGCTGCTCTTAAGGTTGCCAGCTTGGGACTGCCAGCAAGCGTGCAGGGCAGAGCGCTTTTAGGTTGCTGCTTTTGTTGTTTCTGACTTTAGGTATGAATTCGGCACAGTGCTGACTGCATGTGTCTCTCAGGCTGGTTGCCATATCGGGCATGTGAATGTACAGTAATCATTGCCACCTGCAGGATTTTACATGCATGATGCAAACAAAGCTTTGCAGTACATGCATGAAACAGTGCTCACGCAGCTTTTAATATTGGTTGATGAGTCGTGCATAATAATTGGGTGCCAAACGGATCAGGAGCACGGTGCCAAACCATGTTTACAACTTGTAAACATGTAGAACTGAGACCCCTTGCTTGTTGTGTGGGTTTCAAAACACGTTTCATGGCCATGGACTAGATGCTTGGTTTTCACACGTTCTTGAAGCTTGTTTTCAGAAGTTTTACACTTCCCCATTGTGTGTTTAACATTATTATGTCTGCACGTAACTACCTTTTGAAAATGGCCACTGGCAATTAATGGGCCAATCGTGAATGGTGTTGGCTGTAGTGATGTTTGCAACACAGCGATCTGACAGTACTGCCCAGTTGCGAACTAGTTCATAGTATGAAACAGCCTGCCTCACGTGGTGCACCAGTCACTGGTAGTAGGCTACTATCAATTGCATAGTATGCAATAATAATATGCTAAAGGTTGAGACAAAAGTAAACGCAATACCGTTTTTGCCGTCAAAGTCTCAGTGTTACTTCAAAGAGCTCGGTGTTTTGTATCGATAATACATATGTCAGGGCAATTTGTGCTAGCCGTTCCAATGGCATAGTGGTAGCGTGTTGGCGTGTGATCCCTGTGAACGCACGTTCAATTCCTGCTGCTCTCATACAGTAAAACTCACGCGCGCGCCTTAGCCTTAGCCTTAGCCGTAGCCGTCAGCCGCAGCCGCAGCAGTAAATCAAGAGCCCTTTCCTTTTGCTGCAGTGCCATGCCTGCAGTTTTGACTGCATGTCCCTGGTGTGTGTGGGGGGCTGATGCTTGTGTTCTGCTGTGGTTTTGCTGTGCTGGTGCCTGTGCTGTTTGCTGTGCTGTTGCTTTTGGGCTGGCATCTGCTGCTTGAGGGTGTTGTAGGCACAGCAGTGCATGCAGGGCAGAAGTACATCATTCATAGGTTCCAGGATGGGGCTGCTCAGGATAGTTGGCAAGCTGCCTGCTCTTGCAGTTGCTGTGTGTCTTTTGCATGCAAAAAGATGCATTTTCAGGCCATCTTCATGCTGCTGGTGATGGCAGTTTCTATGATGTGCTGGCCATGATGGAGGGAACAGTTTCAGCTGTGCAGCCAGGATCTCGAAGTAGACATGCATGGCATTGCTGCCCTGGCTGGGATTCAGATTTAGTGATTGTTTGATGTGTTTGCTGTTCCAGTCTTGCTGTGAAACACCCAAATTTACCATTACTTTTGTCTCAACCTTTGAACCAAACATTGGAGATGGCTGATTTCTGAATGTGATAAGGTGCAGCTGCAATTGTGGCATCAATGCAACATGTGGCCTGACCTGTCTGCCTCAGAGAGGTGCCTGCCATTCATTTGGCTGTTTAGTCACAAAACGCTGCTGCTGCAGTTTGCAGGAAATTGAGGGCTTGCACCATGGCCACTGTGTAGGTGCTGAAATGATGCAATGTGGTTCCAGTCTACTTTCACCCCCTTGCTGAAAGAATCTGCCTCCAGTCTTCCAGTATGTTGGCACCTAGTGCGTGGGGTTTGTCAGCCAGTGCTCAGTTCTTGCCTGCCTGCAGTGTGGCAGCAGCAGCAGGCCTGATTAGGCCAACAAAGCAGCCAGTTCAGTATGTCAACTTCACTGCAGCTGTACATGGCTTGGATGTAAGCTCTGTGCTGCTAAAATCGCTGAAAATCGACGAGAAAGTCTTATAATTGCAAGTCACGTGCTCAGGTATACAGCATTTTGATTTTACAGGCAATGCCCTCAGGGTGACTCCAATGCTGGTTTCAGCCTGGCTGCCTGCAGCACTTGTCACCAGTGGACAATGTGAGGCCAGTACATCGTGAAGCGGTGACTACAGCTCGCACCGGCTACGTTAACGTGCTTGTTATGATGTATTCTTTATGTTAAACCTCGCTATTTGGCGCAAATGCGTGACAAAGGTTAGTTTATTTGTGACACTGTCTGTTCAGCTGCTGCTGCTGTTGTTCTTCTGGGTCGCTCGACACAGCAGCAAGCTAGCTCAGAAGTTGCACATTGACAAAATGGCTAAGAGACGCACTGCTGCTGAACTTGAAATCAAACGCCAGACTACTCTCGCTGCCCTCAAAGCCAAGAAGTGGAACGTGGCAGCAGCAGCACGAGCTCTCGGTTATCCCACTCGATACGTGCAGGCACAGCTAAACAAGTACAACGAGCGAGGATCCGTGTCTGCTTTACCACGTTCAGGCCGCCCTAAAGCGCTCAATGCAGTCCAGGTGGAAGCAGTAGCAACAGCAGTGCTGGAGCATCAGTCAGCAGCAAAAGCAGCAGCAGCACTCAAGCAGCAAGGCACCATAGCTAGCAGCATCTGCACTAAAACCGTGCTCAGGGCAGCCAAGAATGCGTTGGACTTGGCGCCAGTGCAGCAGCAGCCCATCTTGACCAGCGCAACTAAGAAGAGACGCGTTGCGTTCTGCCAGCAGCAGCATGACTGTGACCGCATCATTGCCATCGACAGCACCATCCTCACTCTGAGCTCCACCCCGCGCCGGTGCAAGAAGTGGGTCAAGAAGGGCACCAAGCCAGTTGCCTGCAAGCCTATTAAGGGCAAGCAGTTGCATGTGTATGGTGGTGTAACCAAGTATGGCGTCACCCGTCTCATCCGCGTCACTGGCAGCACTGGGCACCCCAAGAAATACTTCAGTTACAACAAGAAGCTGAAGGCGGTTGTGCAGCACACAGGTGTGGGTGCAGAGGAGTTCCAGGATGTGCTGTGGGAGGAGTTGCAGCCTGATGCTGAGGTGATTTTCAGTGCAGCGGGTGTGCATGAGTGGGTGTACTTGCTTGATGGTGCTAGTCCGCACAGGGCTAAGAGCACTGCAGCATTCATGAGCCTCAAAGACATACGCATCATTGCAGACTGGCCGCCATACTCGCCAGACCTGAACCCCATTGAGAATGCATGGGCTTGGCTCAAGCAGCAGTTGTATGCACAGCAGTATGCTAGCCTGGAGGCAATGTGGGAAGCAGCGCAGGCCATTTGGGCCTCCATGCCGCTGTCCATGTGCCAAAACCTGATGAACAGCATTGCCACCAGGAAGGCAGTTTGCATCGCACGCGGGGGTGGTAACACTGACTACTAGTAGGGCTGTGCTGAGCAGCATGCATGTCCGAGGTTGAGCTGTGCATGGTGGCGGCAGCGCAGCTCTTGTGTTTTAGGGTTTTGGGGGAAAGGTTGAGACAAAAGTAAACGCAATACCGTTTTTGCCGTCAAAGTCTCAGTGTTACTTCAAAGAGCTCGGTGTTTTGTATCGATAATACATATGTCAGGGCAATTTGTGCTAGCCGTTCCAATGGCATAGTGGTAGCGTGTTGGCGTGTGATCCCTGTGAACGCACGTTCAATTCCTGCTGCTCTCATACAGTAAAACTCACGCGCGCGCCTTAGCCTTAGCCTTAGCCGTCAGCCGCAGCCGCAGCAGTAAATCAAGAGCCCTTTCCTTTTGCTGCAGTGCCATGCCTGCAGTTTTGACTGCATGTCCCTGGTGTGTGTGGGGGGCTGATGCTTGTGTTCTGCTGTGGTTTTGCTGTGCTGGTGCCTGTGCTGTTTGCTGTGCTGTTGCTTTTGGGCTGGCATCTGCTGCTTGAGGGTGTTGTAGGCACAGCAGTGCATGCAGGGCAGAAGTACATCATTCATAGGTTCCAGGATGGGGCTGCTCAGGATAGTTGGCAAGCTGCCTGCTCTTGCAGTTGCTGTGTGTCTTTTGCATGCAAAAAGATGCATTTTCAGACCATCTTCATGCTGCTGGTGATGGCAGTTTCTATGATGTGCTGGCCATGATGGAGGGAACAGTTTCAGCTGTGCAGCCAGGATCTCGAAGTAGACATGCATGGCATTGCTGCCCTGGCTGGGATTCAGATTTAGTGATTGTTTGATGTGTTTGCTGTTCCAGTCTTGCTGTGAAACACCCAAATTTACCATTACTTTTGTCTCAACCTTTGAACCAAACATTGGAGATGGCTGATTTCTGAATGTGATAAGGTGCAGCTGCAATTGTGGCATCAATGCAACATGTGGCCTGACCTGTCTGCCTCAGAGAGGTGCCTGCCATTCATTTGGCTGTTTAGTCACAAAACGCTGCTGCTGCAGTTTGCAGGAAATTGAGGGCTTGCACCATGGCCACTGTGTAGGTGCTGAAATGATGCAATGTGGTTCCAGTCTACTTTCACCCCCTTGCTGAAAGAATCTGCCTCCAGTCTTCCAGTATGTTGGCACCTAGTGCGTGGGGTTTGTCAGCCAGTGCTCAGTTCTTGCCTGCCTGCAGTGTGGCAGCAGCAGCAGGCCTGATTAGGCCAAGAAAGCAGCCAGTTCAGTATGTCAACTTCACTGCAGCTGTACATGGCTTGGATGTAAGCTCTGTGCTGCTAAAATCGCTGAAAATTGACGAGAAAGTCTTATAATTGCAAGTCACGTGCTCAGGTATACAGCATTTTGATTTTACAGGCAATGCCCTCAGGGTGACTCCAATGCTGGTTTCAGCCTGGCTGCCTGCAGCACTTGTCACCAGTGGACAATGTGAGGCCAGTACATCGTGAAGCGGTGACTACAGCTCGCACCGGCTACGTTAACGTGCTTGTTATGATGTATTCTTTATGTTAAACCTCGCTATTTGGCGCAAATGCGTGACAAAGGTTAGTTTATTTGTGACACTGTCTGTTCAGCTGCTGCTGCTGTTGTTCTTCTGGGTCGCTCGACACAGCAGCAAGCTAGCTCAGAAGTTGCACATTGACAAAATGGCTAAGAGACGCACTGCTGCTGAACTTGAAATCAAACGCCAGACTACTCTCGCTGCCCTCAAAGCCAAGAAGTGGAACGTGGCAGCAGCAGCACGAGCTCTCGGTTATCCCACTCGATACGTGCAGGCACAGCTAAACAAGTACAACGAGCGAGGATCCGTGTCTGCTTTACCACGTTCAGGCCGCCCTAAGGCGCTCAATGCAGTCCAGGTGGAAGCAGTAGCAACAGCAGTGCTGGAGCATCAGTCAGCAGCAAAAGCAGCAGCAGCACTCAAGCAGCAAGGCACCATAGCTAGCAGCATCTGCACTAAAACCGTGCTCAGGGCAGCCAAGAATGCGTTGGACTTGGCGCCAGTGCAGCAGCAGCCCATCTTGACCAGCGCAACTAAGAAGAGACGCGTTGCGTTCTGCCAGCAGCAGCATGACTGTGACCGCATCATTGCCATCGACAGCACCATCCTCACTCTGAGCTCCACCCCGCGCCGGTGCAAGAAGTGGGTCAAGAAGGGCACCAAGCCAGTTGCCTGCAAGCCTATTAAGGGCAAGCAGTTGCATGTGTATGGTGGTGTAACCAAGTATGGCGTCACCCGTCTCATCCGCGTCACTGGCAGCACTGGGCACCCCAAGAAATACTTCAGTTACAACAAGAAGCTGAAGGCGGTTGTGCAGCACACAGGTGTGGGTGCAGAGGAGTTCCAGGATGTGCTGTGGGAGGAGTTGCAGCCTGATGCTGAGGTGATTTTCAGTGCAGCGGGTGTGCATGAGTGGGTGTACTTGCTTGATGGTGCTAGTCCGCACAGGGCTAAGAGCACTGCAGCATTCATGAGCCTCAAAGACATACGCATCATTGCAGACTGGCCGCCATACTCGCCAGACCTGAACCCCATTGAGAATGCATGGGCTTGGCTCAAGCAGCAGTTGTATGCACAGCAGTATGCTAGCCTGGAGGCAATGTGGGAAGCAGCGCAGGCCATTTGGGCCTCCATGCCGCTGTCCATGTGCCAAAACCTGATGAACAGCATTGCCACCAGGAAGGCAGTTTGCATCGCACGCGGGGTGGTAACACTGACTACTAGTAGGGCTGTGCTGAGCAGCATGCATGTCCGAGGTTGAGCTGTGCATGGTGGCGGCAGCGCAGCTCTTGTGTTTTAGGGTTTTGGGGGAACCAAACATTGGAGATGGCTGATTTCTGAATGTGATAAGGTGCAGCTGCAATTGTGGCATCAATGCAACATGTGGCCTGACCTGTCTGCCTCAGAGAGGTGCCTGCCATTCATTTGGCTGTTTAGTCACAAAACGCTGCTGCTGCAGTTTGCAGGAAATTGAGGGCTTGCACCATGGCCACTGTGTAGGTGCTGAAATGATGCAATGTGGTTCCAGTCTACTTTCACCCCCTTGCTGAAAGAATCTGCCTCCAGTCTTCCAGTATGTTGGCACCTAGTGCGTGGGGTTTGTCAGCCAGTGCTCAGTTCTTGCCTGCCTGCAGTGTGGCAGCAGCAGCAGGCCTGATTAGGCCAAGAAAGCAGCCAGTTCAGTATGTCAACTTCACTGCAGCTGTACATGGCTTGGATGTAAGCTCTGTGCTGCTAAAATCGCTGAAAATTGACGAGAAAGTCTTATAATTGCAAGTCACGTGCTCAGGTATACAGCATTTTGATTTTACAGGCAATGCCCTCAGGGTGACTCCAATGCTGGTTTCAGCCTGGCTGCCTGCAGCACTTGTCACCAGTGGACAATGTGAGGCCAGTACATCGTGAAGCGGTGACTACACTCGCACCGGCTACGTTAACGTGCTTGTTATGATGTATTCTTTATGTTAAACCTCGCTATTTGGCGCAAATGCGTGACAAAGGTTAGTTTATTTGTGACACTGTCTGTTCAGCTGCTGCTGCTGTTGTTCTTCTGGGTCGCTTGACACAGCAGCAAGCTAGCTCAGAAGTTGCACATTGACAAAATGGCTAAGAGACGCACTGCTGCTGAACTTGAAATCAAACGCCAGACTACTCTCGCTGCCCTCAAAGCCAAGAAGTGGAACGTGGCAGCAGCAGCACGAGCTCTCGGTTATCCCACTCGATACGTGCAGGCACAGCTAAACAAGTACAACGAGCGAGGATCCGTGTCTGCTTTACCACGTTCAGGCCGCCCTAAAGCGCTCAATGCAGTCCAGGTGGAAGCAGTAGCAACAGCAGTGCTGGAGCATCAGTCAGCAGCAAAAGCAGCAGCAGCACTCAAGCAGCAAGGCACCATAGCTAGCAGCATCTGCACTAAAACCGTGCTCAGGGCAGCCAAGAATGCGTTGGACTTGGCGCCAGTGCAGCAGCAGCCCATCTTGACCAGCGCAACTAAGAAGAGACGCGTTGCGTTCTGCCAGCAGCAGCATGACTGTGACCGCATCATTGCCATCGACAGCACCATCCTCACTCTGAGCTCCACCCCGCGCCGGTGCAAGAAGTGGGTCAAGAAGGGCACCAAGCCAGTTGCCTGCAAGCCTATTAAGGGCAAGCAGTTGCATGTGTATGGTGGTGTAACCAAGTATGGCGTCACCCGTCTCATCCGCGTCACTGGCAGCACTGGGCACCCCAAGAAATACTTCAGTTACAACAAGAAGCTGAAGGCGGTTGTGCAGCACACAGGTGTGGTGCAGAGGAGTTCCAGGATGTGCTGTGGGAGGAGTTGCAGCCTGATGCTGAGGTGATTTTCAGTGCAGCGGGTGTGCATGAGTGGGTGTACTTGCTTGATGGTGCTAGTCCGCACAGGGCTAAGAGCACTGCAGCATTCATGAGCCTCAAAGACATACGCATCATTGCAGACTGGCCGCCATACTTGCCAGACCTGAACCCCATTGAGAATGCATGGGCTTGGCTCAAGCAGCAGTTGTATGCACAGCAGTATGCTAGCCTGGAGGCAATGTGGGAAGCAGCGCAGGCCATTTGGGCCTCCATGCCGCTGTCCATGTGCCAAAACCTGATGAACAGCATTGCCACCAGGAAGGCAGTTTGCATCGCACGCGGGGGTGGTAACACTGACTACTAGTAGGGCTGTGCTGAGCAGCATGCATGTCCGAGGTTGAGCTGTGCATGGTGGCGGCAGCGCAGCTCTTGTGTTTTAGGGTTTTTGGGGAAAGGTTGAGACAAAAGTAAACGCAATACCGTTTTTGCCGTCAAAGTCTCAGTGTTACTTCAAAGAGCTCGGTGTTTTGTATCGATAATACATATGTCAGGGCAATTTGTGCTAGCCGTTCCAATGGCATAGTGGTAGCGTGTTGGCATGTGATCCCTGTGAACGCACGTTCAATTCCTGCTGCTCTCATACAGTAAAACTCACGCGCGCGCCTTAGCCTTAGCCTTAGCCGTCAGCCGCAGCCGCAGCAGTAAATCAAGAGCCCTTTCCTTTTGCTGCAGTGCCATGCCTGCAGTTTTGACTGCATGTCCCTGGTGTGTGTGGGGGGCTGATGCTTGTGTTCTGCTGTGGTTTTGCTGTGCTGGTGCCTGTGCTGTTTGCTGTGCTGTTGCTTTTGGGCTGGCATCTGCTGCTTGAGGGTGTTGTAGGCACAGCAGTGCATGCAGGGCAGAAGTACATCATTCATAGGTTCCAGGATGGGGCTGCTCAGGATAGTTGGCAAGCTGCCTGCTCTTGCAGTTGCTGTGTGTCTTTTGCATGCAAAAAGATGCATTTTCAGACCATCTTCATGCTGCTGGTGATGGCAGTTTCTATGATGTGCTGGCCATGATGGAGGGAACAGTTTCAGCTGTGCAGCCAGGATCTCGAAGTAGACATGCATGGCATTGCTGCCCTGGCTGGGATTCAGATTTAGTGATTGTTTGATGTGTTTGCTGTTCCAGTCTTGCTGTGAAACACCCAAATTTACCATTACTTTTGTCTCAACCTTTGAACCAAACATTGGAGATGGCTGATTTCTGAATGTGATAAGGTGCAGCTGCAATTGTGGCATCAATGCAACATGTGGCCTGACCTGTCTGCCTCAGAGAGGTGCCTGCCATTCATTTGGCTGTTTAGTCACAAAACGCTGCTGCTGCAGTTTGCAGGAAATTGAGGGCTTGCACCATGGCCACTGTGTAGGCGCTGAAATGATGCAATGTGGTTCCAGTCTACTTTCACCCCCTTGCTGAAAGAATCTGCCTCCAGTCTTCCAGTATGTTGGCACCTAGTGCGTGGGGTTTGTCAGCCAGTTCTCAGTTCTTGCCTGCCTGCAGTGTGGCAGCAGCAGCAGGCCTGATTAGGCCAAGAAAGCAGCCAGTTCAGTATGTCAACTTCACTGCAGCTGTACATGGCTTGGATGTAAGCTCTGTGCTGCTAAAATCGCTGAAAATTGACGAGAAAGTCTTATAATTGCAAGTCACGTGCTCAGGTATACAGCATTTTGATTTTACAGGCAATGCCCTCAGGGTGACTCCAATGCTGGTTTCAGCCTGGCTGCCTGCAGCACTTGTCACCAGTGGACAATGTGAGGCCAGTACATCGTGAAGCGGTGACTACAGCTCGCACCGGCTACGTTAACGTGCTTGTTATGATGTATTCTTTATGTTAAACCTCGCTATTTGGCGCAAATGCGTGACAAAGGTTAGTTTATTTGTGACACTGTCTGTTCAGCTGCTGCTGCTGTTGTTCTTCTGGGTCGCTTGACACAGCAGCAAGCTAGCTCAGAAGTTGCACATTGACAAAATGGCTAAGAGACGCACTGCTGCTGAACTTGAAATCAAACGCCAGACTACTCTCGCTGCCCTCAAAGCCAAGAAGTGGAACGTGGCAGCAGCAGCACGAGCTCTCGGTTATCCCACTCGATACGTGCAGGCACAGCTAAACAAGTACAACGAGCGAGGATCCGTGTCTGCTTTACCACGTTCAGGCCGCCCTAAAGCGCTCAATGCAGTCCAGGTGGAAGCAGTAGCAACAGCAGTGCTGGAGCATCAGTCAGCAGCAAAAGCAGCAGCAGCACTCAAGCAGCAAGGCACCATAGCTAGCAGCATCTGCACTAAAACCGTGCTCAGG